>JASCZW010000745.1:0-85978 GCA_034211315.2 Aedes japonicus
GAGAACCTTTTCGTTGATGCTTTGTCACAAAATATTCAATTGGCATTGACTTTTGCCAAAGAAACACGTGAAGCGTCATGTGTACCGCGTAAAATTCGCGTTACGAAACTGTATTCCTGTGTACCCATTCAAAAGGTCTTAAAATGTCTTATGCAGCGGCTGCTAAGTATCTACAAGCTAAAGTCGAAATCGTTCGTTAGTAAGTGGGGTCAGCGATATAAGGAGATAAAAACTGTTGCTGACTTGCGGGAACACGGCTCGATAGGAAACGTGGATTTCGCCCACCCTTTTATGAGTATTTTCGAAGTGTCGTGCATACAGCTGACATTTTTGTTTGTTTACGTTTATGTGCTCCGGGATCCTCTAATTTTTACAATCGGAAGAAATATCTAGAATCGTTAGAAAGTATTTTCGTAAAGCGCCAAACTTCTGAAGTGAGTAAGTGTGTAACTATTGTTTGCAGACCCTTTTTTTGCGGCAATCGTTTCAAACAGCAGCATTTTCGAGTGCATGTGGTTTAGTTGAAGAAAGATATAGTTTAACGGAATGGCTCACTATTCAAGGGGTGATCGAATTAAAGCTAAATAGCCATGTCAAATGAAGAAAAAATCAATGAGATATTGACAATGATCTTATCATTGTTTTCTTATCTAATAATGAAAAAGACATTTATAATGCTTTTGCGTTCACATATGTTATAGTAATCGAGTCGACCGTCACTTTGGTCGACAGATAAATTTTGCTATTACAAATGTCGAGATCGACGAAATTTTGTCGACTTGGTCGGCTCAATCGAACGCTCGGAAACTAGTGACTGATCTGTCACATTTAGTCGTGAAAGAGTTTGTTTTGATATGAGTTTTTCATCAGTTCAGGGTAATAGACCATTGCACGGATTGTATTAACCTCAGTTTTTTGACAGTTCAGGGAGCTTGTTTACAAGGTGTAAGAATTCAAACCGCACAACCGAAATTTTTCATTGCTTTTTTTGTTTAGATTCAGAAAATGATTAAAAGTAAACGCTGTTGTCTGTTTTTCGACTATTTTATTTCATCGATATAAGTTTAGAGCAAAAACTTTCAACCCTATCTTATCGAAAACATTCTTAATCCGCGTAAACAAGATCCCTGAACTGTCAAAACAGCATTGAAGACGCTATAGTACAATGATCTATTGGCTAAGTAAGGTACGAAATTAACAGAAGTAAGGTACGAATTAACAGAAAAACAATTTACTTCTAAAACAAATGAAATTACCGTCAGTTCGCTCATGGCTCATGGAACTGATTAAATTTAATGCAACATCGCCAGAAGCTTTTGTCGCGTGGAGCAAGAAAAACTAATGCTTAACAGAAGTGGTGGAAATTGACCAGGAGCTCGATTTATTCGGACCATAAATGTGCCTTGGGTCGACAGAAGAAAAAGTAAATTTCACTTTGTCGTTTTTGATCCTAACATTTGGCCATATGAATAAAAACGAGTAATTACTCACAAGCAAACCAGTTTGAGTAAAGTAAACTGTTTGAGCATTTGCTCAAATTCGTATGAATAAAGTTGTACTTTACTCGGAGTAAGTTCGAATTTCGAATATAGCATTTGCTCCGTCAAATTTCTGTTGCTTTTCTTAGGTACACGCAGAAGAAAAAAATATCATCATAACAAACATAGTCCAGGTACATCCAAACATAAATCTATATTATTCTGGCCGCAAACATAAACTTGCTTTATTTCAAACATATTTTATGTTTAAAACCAAGTATCACCGATGTTTGAAATAAAATTCATGTTATGTTATAAACATAATAATGGTTATATCACAGAGAACAGACAATGATGTCCATATACCTTTTCTTGAAAAACGTGTGTAAACGTTAATATGGGCAGCCGATATGAAAAGCAAGTTCAGAGGAAAACAAATAAAACTTTTCAGGTTATGTGCTAGGCTTTTTATTGACAAACATTGACATGACAGTTATTGCACAACTGCTGCGCTGCCTACCAGGAGCATAACGACATACATTTGAAATGATGGTTTAAAGTTTTACACAAATAGCAGATCGAAGATGAACGTCTGTTCTCTGTGGTTATATTTTAAACATATTAATGATAAGAATAAACGCACAAATCTTTGAAACAAAAATAAATTATTATTGCGTTAAAGAAATATTTGGATTATTTTGGTTGCGTTCTAAATTTTATTTATTCTATGCATCTAAGTTAGTTTAATTCTGGTTGTGGCTTGAATGCCAACAGGTTCCAAGAACCCAGCAAATAATCTACAGATTAATGTAATGCTTGGCTCATGTTGCAACTGCGAATGCTTGCCTCGGACTCACATTCTGAAGAGGGAAGTTAAAATTCCCGATGAATGTATTGTTGAAATTAACATGCTTTGAATTTGATTAAAAAATTTTTATTTTTGTTCGAAACATGCTTTCTATTTCGTTTAAATAATTTTTATGTTTCAAGTTGAACATCGACAGTTTTAATTTAAATGGACGAAATTTGTATCCGTCCACAAAAAAAGATCGTCGGTAAACAAAAAAATTTTCTGAAATATCAATACGGGAAAATGTCTGACGATTCCTTCTTCGAGGAGTATCTGGAGGATGAACAGAATCACAGTAAGTCTATTTTATTTACCATGGAGGATAGTTGCCATGGTGAGGATAGTGAAAATGGAAATCAGAATGCAACAGGCAGCGAAACTACTTTCAAAAAAAACTGCTGATGATGCGAAGTTTGTGTATATTCTGGCATCCTTTGGAAAACTCTACAGGCAAAATCTCAAACGCCGTCAGCGAAACGATAGCAAGTGACGATAAATATTAACAACATGACGCAAAGTAAAGTCGGACCGGAAGCAGATTCCAAACCGAACAATTGTTTTGAACGAATTGGAAAGAAAGTTTTTCCAGTTGATGGAAGGCTATGACCATTCTATGAACATTTTATAAATTGGCTTTTCTGTTGTGATGTAAATTTAAACAATGTTCCCAGACAACCAAAATGCACGTATATTGAAAGGTGTTTTTATGATATACAAACCTATATGTAAGTAAACAAATCGTATAGAATGCAAAAATCTGGCTTATGCGTGCAAATGTGGAGGCCATATACGTGCAAACTCCATTGTTTTCTTAAACGATTTGATTCGATATCGTATGCGATTGAATATGTAATAACAAATTCGATTTAAAAAGGTTAGCGATGTATATACGATTTAGTTTGTGACGCAGTACGATGAATAAATGACACATCGTATAGAAGTCGAAAATTTGCACTCTTTACGATTTAACTTAAACGGAATACGATAAAGGCCCCAATTAATTGCGATTTTGACTAAAAATATAGAAATATACGATACTTTTTGAACACTGTTATACGACTTGTGGTTGTCTGGGTTGTGATTATTGTTGTGTAAATCAAACCATGCAAATAATATGCGTCTCCACAAAAATATTTATTTGTTAATTGAAATCCGAGATCACCAAAAACACATCATCCTTTGTATATTTGATAATACTTCTCCTCGATGTTCAGAATCATCTTCCAAAAAATTTTGAGCAACAAAGTTCACATTTTCTTGAACAAACCGCCTGGATAATCATAAACCATACCGGGACCATTTTTCTTAATGTTGATGGCCGTTTCCGTTATTGTTACGATGTTTACCCTTATATTTGATAACTATAAACAAACAATCTCCTATAAATTTTTAACGATATATCAGATAGTAAAAAGTCAAATAACAAAATGCTGAAAAGATGGTTAAGTTTAATTACCATAAACAAATGACAATTTTCAAGAACAACATTTTTGCTGTGCTCTATGCTAAAAGGTTGTTATATAATCCAGAAACCTTTCAAAGACAATATGGCATACATTAACAATATGTGTTAATGTAGAGGTTATATGGTGAAGGAGATTAAACTATTCGGTAACAATAACATAAAATGTGATAATATATCTTACATTCGAATTATAGTTTTGACAGTATAGCAAATTGTTTTTCGTTATGCGGAAGTAGAGTTGCTTGAAGTTATCATCGTCTACTTCTCGTCGTGTTTTATAAACTTTCATTGAACGATCAAAACCTTGATAAACACTTTTACGTCAACTAACATTGGAAATGATAAATAAAGAAAATCTCCCACGTACATTTTATGTTGTTTCTTCCACGAAACCAAATGAGTATGCTCAACAGTTGACTCAAGTTTTTGTGAGCATTTACTCAGATTATACTTTTTATTCATATGGATTTGGATGTTCGAAAAGTAAATACTCAAATTCTTGCTTTTGTCATATCGATGTGAGTAAATGCTCAAGTAAAAGGTTTGACGTACACATTTGAGCAAAGTAAAAGCTTTTACTCACTTTATTCATATGACCTATTATCTCTCAAGCCCAGTCACACACGGAAACTCAGAACAACGGAAAGTGTGAACTCGAGCTTTTTTTTATTAAGTGCTTCCAAACGCATTATTCCAATATATTTGCACTTGGTCAACCCACGAGTTCAGTTATCTTTGAAATTAGTCCTAGATTTATAAATTATAGAAAGAAATCTTCTTAGAGGTTCAAGCAAGAATATCCCAAAAAAATCAGAGCCAAACATCTTCGAAGTTCAAGATTATATTTTGTGGAAGTTAAGGAGAGAACTTCCCAAAAAATTAGAAGAGGACTTCTCATAGCTTCCGGAAGAAGTTAAGAGACAGGATTACTTAGAAATTTGGAACATTCCAGAGGTTTTGGAGGTTTCCCAGAAAAAAAAAACTTTCCCGAAGTTCAGGAGGAAACTAACCAAGGAGAGTACTGTCCCAAAGTTTTGGTGAAGTTAAGGATGGTACTTATCAGATGTTTAAATAGAATAAGCTCAGGAAAAAACTTCCCAGAATTTTAGGAAAAACTAATCAGAGAGGGCACTACCTAAAGTTCATGAAAGAATATTTCAAAAATTCAAAGAAACTTTTCTGAAGTTCAGGAGAGGATTCACCAGAAGTTCCGAAGTAAATTTCCAAAAAGCTAAGTTTGAACTACTCATAAGTGCTAGAGAGCTTTCTTAAAGTTCAGAATCGAACATTCCAGAAGTTCCGAATGAGGCTTTCTCGAAGTTCAGGAGTTCCCAGAAGTCCAAGCAGATACTCCTGAGAAAAACAGGAAGAAACTTTCCAGAAGTATAGAGTAGTTAAAGCAGGAATTTTTCAAAAAATTTGGAAACTTCCCGAGGTTCAGAAGAAAACTTCCCTGAAATTCCGAAGAGAAATTCTTAGAAGTACAGGAACAGAATTCCAACAAATTTAAGAAAATTTCTCAAGAAATTCTAGAGAGAACTTTCCCAAAAGTTTTGTAGAAATTATCCTCGCAGTTCTGGATAGGACTCAGAAGTATAGATAGCAACAAAGTTCAGAAAAAAAACCTTGGCAACTATCAATGGCAGGTTAGGTTGGGTTGAATATACAAGAAAATCAGGAGTGACTGCCAAGAAGTTCATAAGGAAACTTGCAAAAATTTCAGGAGAAAACTTCCAAGAATTTCAGGAAAGAGCTTTGTCGAAAGGAAAAAGCTTCCCTAAAATTCAAGAGCTAATCACTGACAAACAGAAGAAGCAGTCTACACAAAAATCATTCATATGACCATAAATATTCATAGCTCATGACACTTTTTTAAAATATGATGAACACTATCTACCCAACCGTTCCCAACGCTTCGTACTTTGAGCTAGGACACAAACTAAAGGAATTTCAATTCTTTGGTTTCCATCTCACCTTGTTGGAGAATTTTGATCGGTAAGAAAACTTTCCTTTAGTTTAGCAGAGAAGTATAAAAAAAATCAAGAAGTGTATCAATATATCAAAACAGTTTCGAGAATTCTCCAAAATTCAGCGAATCCTCCAAAAATTAATAAAAAATCTTGATTCTAAAAAAATCCCTTGATTTTGAAAAAAAAACAAAAGGGTACCAGAAGCTAAGGAAAAAGATTAAATGCTTCCAGGAGATTAGGGAACTTCTAGATAAAATCTATACTTTTGAATGTTAAATGCTTAAAGAACTGATGCTGTCAATAGCTTCAGTATCATCACGCATCAATTAGTGACAACTAGATAATAAGCCCTCTTCTGAATTATCTTTTAAATAGATAGCGACACTTGTCCACATATTAATTAATAACATCCCCGAAAATTTCTTCAATTCGCAATTTTGGAACAGCGTCCCAATGAGATTTTCTGAATAACAAAAACATTAGAGTAATTCACAGAAGAATAGTGAAAAAAGTAAATACTTATTCTTCGATTGTCGAAAATGACAGTAAAATTGGTGAAAGTCTTGAATTATTTTTTTTTTTTATTTATTTATTTATATTTCGTAACTTAAGACATATGTCTTTTCATTGTTACATTGGTTTTCTTGAAGAAGCGCCACACAAAAACAATAAACGATTATAAACTAAATGAGTAAAAAAACAAAAACAAATCTACTCAATTAAAATGCTCTGTACATCCCCTCTTAAATGCTGTGTACGAATCGACATTAGTTAGACTATTGGGTAAAAAATTCCAGTGAGCTACACCTCGCACGAAAAATGAGTTCCCGTACTTCGACGTTCGATGTCTGGGCAAAATAAATTTTATGGACCGATTGCTTTGCATTGTTTGCAATTTGCTGTGTAGATAACCAGGTTGCTTCGTATTATTGAGGCTATGCAAGAATGAACAACAACGCAACTTGCTAAAGTTTTCCAAAGGACATCCTATTAGAAGATGCTGCAGGCGAGAAACACTTGAAAACCTGTTCAGATTAAATACATAACGCACACATGAATTTAGTGCAACCTTTAATTTATTAAAAGTAAGAACGGATACACCATCAAGTATAAAATCACATGCCAAAAAATAGGGAAAAATCAGACTTTTGAATAACTTTATCTTTATATCTGTTCTGAGCAATGATGAAGTAATGTAAAGCAAACGTAAGCAAGCATAAATTTTGCCACATTGCGATAATACATATTTATCCCAATTACTGCATGATGTAATATTTCAAAGACATTTAAAAATATATCCGTTGCCGAATCAATCAGTTTCAGTCGGCTTCTGTAATGTGCAATTTCGCTCGACTCGATTCCCATACATTATTCGCTTTTAGATTTTAAATTGTTTCAATAAATGCTGTAACACGAGAATTGCTTTTTATAAACTTACCCCATTTAAAAACATATTTTTCAAATTTCTAAGGAATCTACATACTTTGGTCATCTCATTGCAAAAAAATGTTACTTAAATATCCATCCAGAAGATGAATGTAGAGGATTTGGTACAACGGATTTCTGAAATTTATGAAAACTAAGAATCGATTACCCGGAGGGTGTAAAAAAATCGGTTAATTAATATATTGCATGAACCGCAAAAGAATCCCCATCATTTAGATCTTCTGTTACATTGAATTATTGCAGCAATTCCGTACTAACGAACCGTAGACCACGCTCTTTAACTAACCATCCAAACCGGGTTTCATTATTTACCCCGAACAAACATCACTTATTCTCAGGAAATCAGGTTTTTTGGGTGTGTCATTGTTGACCATCATCATCATCATCGCCGCCACGGGGAAATAAATCTGTTGAATCCGGAACAAACGCATTATTTCGTTCGTCTTCTCTTTGGTCAATCAATTAGCAGTGGGCTGTCGGTTTTTATATTTCGATGCCTACTTCCAAGGGATGAAAGATGAGTCTTGAACCTTTCCAAAATGATTTGCTAACGTTATTTGTGTATCTATGGTTGTGTTCTTTGCAGATAGTATTTTTTCTTTTATCCATTTGCGGATTCTGCACGATAGCGGCCGCAATATGGGAAGCGATAGTAGGCTATAAATTTCAAGTAAGTAATTGCACATTTTATGGTTCATTATTTCAAGCTTATCGTGGCTTCATGTTTCAACAGGATTATCTGCCATGGGAAAACATAATTCCAAAGGATTATCTACAGGGTGCTACCATCATTGGATGTCTAGTCTTTTTTTCCTACGCAATTGTACTGAATACAGTGGTGCCAATTTCATTATACGTTTCGGTTGAGGTAAGTGCTAGCCACCATGCATAATTGATATGGAATAATAAATAATTATCAATCCAAACAGGTGATACGTTTCGCGCAATCATTTCTCATAAACTGGGACGAGAAGATGTACTATGACCAGACGAAAACCCACGCCAAAGCGCGGACGACGACACTGAACGAGGAGTTGGGTCAGATCCAGTACATCTTCTCGGACAAGACGGGAACGCTGACACAGAACATCATGACATTTAATAAGTGCAGCATAGCGGGCCGGGCGTACGGCGATGTGATTGACCTCAGGACCGGTGAAGCAGTCGAGGTGTCCGAGGTAAGCTTTTGCACCCATCCTTGAACTGGAATTTTTCAGTCTTCAGCACCGTGACGTATTGGTTCATTAACTAACCATTGCTCATGTTTGTGTATGTCATTTATGTGTGAGTGTTTCTTTCGATTGCCTTCTACTTTTACTACATCTAAAACGAAGTACATTTCTCGAGTATAGCTCAAAATTATTTGCATTTTTCATTTCATGAATCTCTTTGTTGATCGTTATTGTCACTAATTGGAGTCTAACTTTCATTCAAGTAGAGTTGCACATTTTGATTTCTGACGTTTGATCTCTGCTGAAGCATCAGTATCAGAGCTCAAGGTGCACTGTCCGTTGTAAGCGTGTGCGTGTGCGTGCCATTGAGTGACCGGATTTTGCAAACACAATCTGCTGTAACACACATTCTACCAGGAAAAACTTCCACCCCAATAACCCCTCTGCATTGAATTTTCTTTTTTTTTTTGTCTTTTACCAAAACGCGCTTTTTCGTTCCATCTAACTACTATTGTTCGCCTACTCTCCCACTACAACACCCAACCACCATCACCACCACTACCACCAACACCGATTCCGTGTAGCCTACATTCAACAGCAACACATCGCTTTTATTAAATGCTGAAGAGCCACCCGGTCGCAGCACACCACAGCCAAGCTCAGCTTTTACCGTCGACACCGCCACTACCAAAAATACAATTCCTTCGGGGAACAGTACTTCGACGACGCTTAGAACCGCAAACTACGATTACCAAATATTGCTACAACAAGAACAACCCCCGCCGCAAACAGTCAGTCCTAACGCGACACGAAACAATAGCAATCTCACAGGCACGGCCAGTAGTAGTAGAAAACAGCAACATGCCTCACTACACGTTAGATTCAGCCCGCACAGTAGTAGTCACGAGACGAGAACGATAACTACACCCATCCCCGCGAAACCCCCCGATTACTACGAGGCGACAAAGGCGTCGGCCTACGGCGATGGGGCTTCTAGCGGCACCGGTATGCGACAGCCGCAAAAGTCCGATCTTACCGCGATGTTAGATAACACTACAACGACCTCCACAACGACGACGATCTCGACGACCACTGAGCCACCGTGCGGGAGTAATGCTCAAGGAGTGCATGTATGCATGATTTTCATTTTTTTCGTTTTTGGTATTTTGAATTTGGAAGTTTTGCTGTAGATCGTAGATTTTTTAAAATATTTAGTGCACCAATCTCTAGCCTCAAGTTTTGTTGTGTTTTAGTAAGCTAGGTTAGCGTAGGGTAGAAGTTGATTTGTTAATCTTGCACAGAGTGAAAATTGTTATCTCATTTCTATCAAATTTACATGAATTCTCATCAAGAAAGGGGAAGTTTCCGCTTGAAGGAAACTTCATTTGATGTAATCAAAAATGAGTGTATGTTGTATACAAAATCGTTTAATTTACCGCAATATCCAGGACACTTTTTTTTGCTTAAAACGGGGTATAATTAAAAACTGAGAATTTTCTTCAAGGGCCATTGCAAAAAGACTCCTGTATAGAAAGGAAAACTGGTTGATTTATTTTGAAGGCACGTATCTTCACTTCAAACAAATTAATGAACATTTGAATACGATCCGTCATCAGTTGTTCGACAAAACTTTGTTCTGCTGTTTGAACAGGAGCGTTGTACAGCTTCTTTATCGATTTGGCAAATGCTTCTTTTGTTCCTATTAATCAGTTGTTTACAGTTTTTGGCTCTTCAGTTGTTCCAGGGAACTCAACCCAGTCCAGTCAACAAATCCTTCGATTGTCTTAGGCAAATTCTCGATTTACAATCAAATGTTTTGCAACCTTACAATAGAATCTATAGTGTGTACAATTGATAGTATTGTTCACAATGATAAGATGATTATTGAAGTTATTGTTTCCAAAATAGAATCTTATGTAAATTGAGCAGAGACCGAAATTTTCGCCAACTTAAGAAGAGAAACGTCCTTTTTCACCCGCTCAAAGAAACAGATGAGAATGAGAGAAGCGAGAGACTATTCTGCGCTCACAGCAGTTTTCGCGAGAAAAGCAATGGCGATTTATAATTTTCGGAGAGCATGAGTAGCTGATAAATCGTTTCTTTTTCAGTAAATCCTAGATGCCGATAATTATTTTTCACTTACTTTTCGACACCTGAAAATGCACCGGTCTTCATGCTTGTTTTATTCTGACATTATAATTCGATAGAAAGCCAATTTTTCTTAATGTTGTGACTCCTCGTTTTTTGCTCCTCAGTTTTTGCTCCTCGTATACGATCTAGGTAGCATGTTTTCATTGAAAAATGCGACATGAGAAACTATTTTCGTTGAATTTTGGAGAGAGATATTTTCGCAAATGCAAGAGAGAGGATAATGAATTATCGGCGAAAAAGGAGAGATGAAAATGTGAACGGTTCGCTTCTCATCGACAACCTGCTTGAGAGAGAGCATGGTTTTCACCCAGCTGAGTGAGAATTTCGATCTCTGAAATTGAGACATCGTCAATAGAATAAGGGGATTGTTAGGTATCTTCACTCTAGAAAAAATCCTTTGCTCTGAACTAATTTTACTCGATTATTATTCATTCAAAATCCTAGCATATGGAGTAAATAGTAGATTTATTGTAATGACAATATGCATTTTTCATTTATCTGATTCATGAACAATAAGATTCATGGCCGGAAATAAATTTTAATGTTATTTTATATTATTGTTATTGTATGGTTACGTTTGACGTAGGCCTACGTCTTTGTTTTCTATACTAGGATAAAAAATTTAAAAAAACTATTGGGACCGTCACAAAAAGCGGTCAGGTCGTTAATATCTCTGTCGTTTCTCTAAACACTATCAAAATGTTTGGCCTCAATCGATCGGAAATATTTCTACGCGTCTATTACAATTTGAAAGTTATTGATTCGCATCATCAAACTATTGAAAATAACGCAAACATAAGGTGATGTCTTATCATTTCGTTTTGCAGAGTAAATTTACTAAATTTCAAGTATTTTAATATCGCATACTTCAAATGTAAGTAAGGGAGATCTCATAGGCCAGGCTAAGCACTGGAAACTATTCATAACATGGGCACTAGCTGTTCAGATAACAAGCCTGGTTCGAACGGCAGCTGACATCCTAGAGTGTGCTCTCGGATCCAGATCATACAGGACATGTCTCGAAAACGAACATCCTAGACGTAATAAGACGAACAATACGGAATTGCGCAAGCGACAAATTCGCTAAGACGTTGATACTTCAGTGAAGATGCACATGAACTATGACAGATTTTATGTACACTGAAAAATATTTATGACAGCATTCAATCATTCACTAGAAGAAGCAGCTCAGGGTACAGATTAAAACGACGTTATGTCTTGATGCTGCATTAATATGCTAAACAGTCATTGTTAAGATCATAATTTGAATATGTTAAATTAAGTTTAAGTATTTTGAGACATGATTGCTCAATCAATCTGCTTAGCTGAATACAACTAGATGAGTCGTTAACTAATGCATTCGACGCTATTTATTAGACAATAAAAAAGTACCTGCAGTCAAGTACTGTTCATAACTGTCGGTTGTGCTTGATTCTGTTTTACTGGAATAATGAAAGCACGAATACTAGTGAAGTCAAGTCATGAATAATTTAAACTTTGTAGAAACTCAGTTGTAATGTTTCTGCATTGTGAGTTGAAAATAAGCGCTAAGTGAACTGATGTTTCCACATGCTTGGCAGCACTGAACGGTAAATAGAGCTGTAAACCTTCTCATATTATAGCCTCTTTTTCTCGTGCAGTCACTTGGAACTGTTCAGATCTCGTATCTGTGTGGCATTAACTTGGCAGCTGGCGGTGACAAGTTACGCTGGAGGTGCTCAGGATGCAGATATTACAGACATGTCTGTTATCTAACACATAAATTGATCATGCCTACAGACGTCGCCAGAATACAAACATTATACTGATATTGCGATAAAGTTACAATTTTAACAGACATTGATTTCAGAGAATATTGTTTGTAAATCTCCGTTTACTGTTTATTTCTGAAAATTAAAAAAAAAGCTTCTAGATCTATGTGAATCATTCATAAATGCTCGATGTTATCAACCACCAATGGGAAACTAGAGATTTAAAATTGGTTCACTGTTTTAGAGCCCCTTCGTTCCATGTACATCTTGCACCTTGCAATACATTCTTTTTCAAAGTGAATTATGTTTGAAGGGGTGATTAGTTAAGCTTGGGAACGATGTGCTCGTACTTCCTGAGCCAAAAACAATATGACATTTTTCTTGACTATCCAACTCCTGAGTGTTACAGTACGGAGGTTCACTCAAAACTGAATTGTAATAGGAGCTTCTCGCTTTCAAGCGAACAAGAGTCTTCTAGGAACTCTGAGTATAGTTCAAAAAATTGCCAAAACTTTTTAAAAACTTCTTAAGATTTTATTCGTGTTGACAGAACTACGAGGCAAGTTTATTTAATACAAAACAAATATATTCAAATCTATTTCATACTTCAAAAATTAGTAGTAGATAACGCATAGAAATTTAAAAAGCTTTTCAGGTAATCAAAATTTTAACATTTGGTTTTGAATGTAGTGAATCCAATATTATTTGGATAAACTTTTAAAAGATTTGCGAAATTTAGCAGAAGTACAATAATAAACTGTTTCAGTTTTGAAGAAAGTTGAATTTATTTTAGAAGCAATTTTTTTTAAAGTGAAATTATGAAATCTTTGCTGATATTAAAAGACAATTTCCATGTGAATCAGGATTTTTAATGGTTCAAGTGCTTTTCGACATTTGTCGACAACTTTGCCCGTCATTTTTGAGAATTTATTGAATTCTAGGGGGCAATACCTGAGTAAAATGTTAATACTTTATTTTTTTAAATAAATAAATAAATTGAAACGAATGTGAAATAACTTTCACTTGAAAACAGTCCAATTTTAGGAAACATTAGATGACTGACGACTATAAAAAATTTTAAAAATAAAATTAAATACGATGCAAAGTCACGGCAGGATTTGTAAATGTGCTAAAAGTGAGGCATCAAACGGTCTTAGGATATCAACAACTTTCAATAAGTCTTCGACGAGGTCTTCGATACCGTTCTGAGAACTAAAGCAAAAAAGAGTTTCAAGACTTTGGTATATTGCATAATTTTAACGAACTTCAGTACTTCAAAAGATTTCAGATTACGTATGCATTAAAAAAAATAGAATATTTTCGAATAGCGACTCAAAAACAACTACAACAGATAATTCAATACAACAACGTTTCCTTAAATCAAACGTTTATTGAGTTTTCTACAAAAATGCTAGTACAGCAGTTGACCGAAATCTTAGCCATTGCCGATAAAACGATGGATTTCGGCAGCTATCTCTTAGGCTTGGCTTTTTTGACCACGAAATTATTGAAGATCCTCCATATGAGATTCATTTTCATTCGGTCGCAGCTGGAGACGTTGGAAGCGTTGGCGGTCCTCAGTTTCTGTTCCTGAAATTCCAGTTTCTGTTCCTGATACTTCTTGAAGAAGACGACTTACGAAGCGGGCATTGCAGATACTGCATATCTACTCGTTCACCGCAAGCCATGATGGAATGTTGGGTTGGGTTTTTGGAAAGGAAGATTTATTTGCCGCCAACGTTTACCTCCTTGGTGGGGGCGTAAAGTATCAGGCCTCCTGCTAGTCGTTGCCGTCTAGCGTCAAATAGGTCTCGTCATCTATTATGAACTATTAAAAGATGTTTTTACCCGCACCTTGAATTTTTGTTCGTGCACACTAGAATTGCATACACAATCGGTGCAGTTTTTTGATGCATACGTTAATTCCTACAAAATAAGAAGTGCCTCAAGAAAAGGCGAAAACTGCTTAAAAAATAAGAAATTCTCTAGAAAGTTTGGAGCAGTAAAACAGAAAAAGTAAATTATTGAAGCTCTCAAAACCAAGGCATTAGAGAGTATGAGTTTACCTTATTTACGCAAAACATACATTTCTCACCTTGCTCTCAAATAAAATACTCCCTCACATGTATTATTTCCGCTAATTTCCGACAAAATCCTCAATACAGACAAACGCAGACATTTTTCAACGTTCCTTACGACATTTTGAAAAACAATCTGGCAGCCCTGGGGTGCTGTGGCGATCAACCATTGGCTACCACTTTTTGGCAGGTAGCTGATTGCTCTTTCGCCTTTGGCTAGGCAACTATTGGTTATGCAGTTGGTTAACTAAGCCAGGGGTGAATTTCTAGCCAGTCGCAACCACGAGTGAAATAAGTGTGATCTAGTGGGCTGCCATTTTGCTGTAAAGCGTTAAGTTCAGGCCACCATGCAACCGAAGCATATGTAATTTTCGGACGAACTATTGCAGAATAAATCCAATGGGCAGTTTTTGGTCGAAGTCTCCATGTTTTACCCATGGCTTTACTACATAAAGACTGGACTCGGAAAAAAGGGGACACACAAAAATGATCACCAAAAATTCATTTTCAATCGGATACTACTCAATTTTTTCAGGGATTAAATAACTATATAGGAGCTATCCCAAGTAACAATTTCCAGTTCTATTCTAGCCGTAAAGCACTCACTCCCGGCTTTGTTGATGAAACTACATTCAAAACTGTTTTCTGTTTTCAATTATTTCATATATTTCAATATAGCGATTGCAAGAAATCACAGTTTTTGAAAAAAAAAGCCAATTTGGCTTAGCAATGGCTACTATAAAAGTATCTGGTCGCTTGGTAGCTTTCCTCAATGCCAATTAGCCGTTTAATGTATTTACTGGAAGCAAAATGGTTTTAAAATGCTTTTTCAACTGACCATAATAAGATAATATGAATGAGCCCTAAAACGGCATTTCAAAACAGCATTTTATGAGTTTACAAAAGTCAAAATAAAACCTTTGATAGGAGTAAAAGGAATTTTAGAAGTCAAGGTTTTAAGATGATATAAAGAAGCTGTGTAGGTTCTTATAAACCTGACTAAAAGTTGAAACCTATTGGCATCGCTTGCTGCCATAATAAAACCGAATTGATTTCTAGTGGCTTTCATAAAACTTTAGTAAATCTAAATGAAGCTGAATGGTTTTGGCAATGTTACTTAGGTATGTTTTGGCAAAATTTATTAATTGAATTAGCCTTTAACTCCATTGAGAATAGGCTGTTTTAAATTTAGCATTCTCCTTTTGGTAAAAGATACTATACCAGTTTTAGAAGGGTTTACATTTAAGCTTTCTATTCTTCACCATTTTACAGTTATATTGAGAGCAGCTTGTAACCGACTAGATATCGTGTCATAAAACTTCCCACGAACTATTATAGCTGAATCTTCGCGAAGGGTTCTGCTAATTAAAATGTTGTCTATTACAAGAGCTCAAAACGATTCATATATCAATTTACGGCATCTCTCAACAAGCTTGAAAAATAGGAATAATCTGTGAGTAGGCGACTCGGAACGATGCTTGATGCTTTTTGTTGCAATTAATAGTTTTACAAACTTTTATTCAAACGCATTAGAAATTTCAAATGCCGACTCTGCCATCTTTTCAATAGATTGTTAAAATGGTCGACTTTCTATTTGGCCGTTGCTGATGGCAGAAGCGATTTGATAAGCACCCATATGAATAAGCAAGATCTAAGGTGATTTATCTTTCACTGGACAGTCCCTACGTTATAGAAGATGAAAAGCAAACCATAGTTTAGATGATATAGGTTTCGCTCACAATTTCAATGCTTCACTTGCTTCCATAAAGACATAATGTTTATCTAGGACAGTAGTAGGATAGCAAAGAGGCCATTTGCAATGTAGCTTTGATTGTACTTTATCACGCCTTCCATTTTAGATCCCAAGATTAGTACCGAACTAACCGAACTAATTGCCGAGTCCATTTTATCTCCTAACATTTATGTAGCTTTCAATGTCTAGACTTTTTGGACAACTTTAAACGCACACTCTGTTTGTTTCGTTTTCTCCGTTCTTATTTCTTTTTCTCTGTGATCAATTTCAACTTTGCTGTTGTCACCACAATCGAACACAAACCCAAACTCCACAACCATACCTACATGAACATCCTCATCACAATCACACAATCGAACCAAAATACGACAACGCAAACGAAACCGAAAATCTAGGTCACCGAGCCGGTGGATTTCTCCTTCAACCCGGAGTTCGAGCCGGACTTCCGGTGGTACGACCAGGGTCTACTGGACGCCGTCCGGGCGGACGAAGAGCACGCCCACAACTTTTTTCGCCTGCTGGCACTGTGCCACACGGTGATGCCGGAGGAGAAGAACGGGAGGTAGGTTCCGAGACGCCATCTTTCGAAGCGCTAGTTTTGCAATCTTCATTCGAATTCCAGGTTAGAGTATCAAGCACAAAGTCCAGACGAGGCTGCGCTCGTTTCGGCGGCCAGAAATTTCGGATTCGTTTTCCGATCCAGAGCACCTAATAGTATAACAATCGAAGTGATGGGAAGGATGGAGGTTCGATCGCAGAAATATGCGATTTTGTCAAGATAACTGATGTTTTATTTTTGTTCGCAGGAGTATCAACTATTGAGTATTTTAGATTTTAATAATGTTAGAAAGCGAATGTCGGTGATACTGCAACGCAACGATACCATAATATTGTACTGCAAAGGGGCCGACAGTGTGATATATGATAGGCTAGGACGTAATCAACAGGACCTGAAGGCTAGGACCCAGGAGCATTTAAACGTGAGATTGGCTTTCCTTCGCTATCGCCGATTGGTAAATGACACTAAAACTACGTTCTCCCATTTGACAGAAATTCGCCGGCGAAGGCTTGCGGACGCTTGTGCTGGCCGAACGGCGGCTAACGAAAGAATTCTTCGACTCGTGGCTGCTGCGGCAAAGGGAAGCTGCCTTATCACTAGACGGTAGAGAAGATAAGTTAGGTGTAATCTACGACGAAATCGAATGTGATATGCAACTGGTCGGTGTGACCGCCATAGAGGATAAGCTTCAGGACGGGGTACCGCAGACGATCGCCAACCTACAAATGGCCGGCATCAAGATCTGGGTGCTGACGGGGGATAAACAAGGTAAGATCATTCACTCTTCCTCCAAGTTCCTGATTCTGATCTTTTCGACGACCAACTAGAAACGGCCATCAATATTGGCTACTCGTGTCAGCTACTGACGGACGACATGGTGGACGTATTCATCATCGACGGTCTAACGAAGATCGAGGTGGAACAACAACTACGGAAGTACATGGAATCATTACGGATTGTAAATACCTATCAACCTACGAGTGAGTACTTCCCTGTAGCTGTGAGAGAAACTTAATTCGAGAGCGTTTTCCCTTGTACTTGCAGCCTTGCCGAAGAACTCTCTCAACCAAAGCAGCGGCCTGTCTACGGGTCCGACGGCCAACGGTGGCAACAGTGGAAGCTCGGGACCAATGATCGAGATCCAGAACTCGTCGCCGCCGTCGGTTTCGGTGGTAACGTTTAGGTGGGATAATAGACATAAATATACAAGTATAGGAGGAAGCGAGGAAGCGTCGGACAGGTACTGCAGAGGTTCATTTTTGTTCGGTTTAACGCGGGTCTAATACGCGAGTACAGCGCTAGGCTAGACGAGTTTTCCTCAATTAATGATCTCCGGGTCTTCAGAATTTCACTTTTCCTTTCGGGTTTTGGTTGTAGGTAGAGTTTACTCATTGTTTCTCTATTTGTGTTCTTCTTTTATCCGTTCTGTTGAATTTAGTCAAAAGTAATTTAAGTAGTTATGGCTCGATTTTTGTTTCTACTAATCCTTATTACGATTATTATTTTATGAAAAGCTCGATTCAATTTTCGTGTGAAATTTGAACAAATTATTCTATAGCATCCATGGCACCAATCGAATTTCCAAATTAACACTTGAAAGAGCCCGATAGAAAAAAAAACTGGAAGGTTTGCCAACGAAGTTTTTGTGCATCGTCATCCATTCCCTCCATCTTTTTTCTATCTGCCAAGCGTGGATGCCTCTTTCCACAGTATAGAGGAAACTTGTCCTCCATCCGAGATATTACACATCGGTTGAAAAGTTGCTGGTCTAACGATGAAAACAATTTTTGTTTTGTAAAATTTGACTTGAATGATTGAATGTGTTGTTTTTCTCTTTCCGACGAACGGTTGGCAGCTCTTCATAGCAGTGGCGGCGTATGAAAAAATGTCGCCCCCATCTACACTGCCAGCACTTCTCCTTGACATTTTACTCTCCTTGATCGGTCCGTTCAGCTGTGCTGACCAAACCCATATTTTCAGCGAATCTTCTCTGCTTCACTACGGCTTACGGTTTTGTCATGATGTTCGCAGTCATTTCCTCCGATGAACAATACTGCAAGACGATGACGCCTTTCTCCGCCAGGTCCTTCGTGTAGTAGAGACGCATGTCGATATGTTTCGACCTTCTCGCAGACGCTCCTCCTTGACAAAATCGATGCAGTTTCTGTTGCCTCCAGAATCACTGTGGACATTTTGCCTTTCGCCAAATTCGCTCCAGAGACTACCTCCTTGCATGCCTCCGATAAGGCAATGTACTCCGCTTCCATGCTGGACATCGAAACACTGGTCTGCTTCCGACTTGCCCAGCATACCGTTGCCTCTCCCACTCGAAAAACATAGCCGGTGTTCGACTTCCGGTCGAAACTGTCTCCGCTCCATCTACATCTTCAATCCCTCGTCTCGTTTGCCAGCATCAGCTTTTAGTTGCTCGACTTAACCAGGTATCGGACGATACAGTTTCAGTTCTGTCCAGTCGATCACGGTTGGACAGACGACTTAAAATAGAAACACTCATGGCAACTTCGAGGCGCGCATTCACCGTCACGTACAGGAGTGCTCCTACAAGACTGTGGCAGCGCTGATTATTGTCCAGCTTCTTGCTTCCTTCCCGACTACGGTAGTAGTCAATGTCGATCGGAACATTGACCACTTGGCATGTTGAAGTCCGAATCGATCCGCTAGCTTTTTGATGTACGCTTCTTGGTCCAAGCTGTAGAAGCCGTCGATCTTCGTTACACGAATACCCAGGAAAGGGCTCACTTCTCAAAGCAACGAAAGGGTTATTTTCTTGCTCCGCTAGACCTCCAGATATGTCCTTCTCGTCGGTGCTCGGTGCCAGCATGTCGTCAACATATATTAACAGGTACATTTTTCTTGCGTCGGCCAGTCTCTTCAAATACAAGCACGGATCCAATCGAGATTTCAGGCCGTCATAATTCCGCTGATAATCGTATTCTAGCACCCTGTTTGAGGCCGTTAAGGCAACGCTGGGACGGCACACGAGATTCTCTTTACCTTCCTCGACGTATCCTTTCGGCTGCTGCATATAGATAACTTCTTGAAGCCGACCATGCAGATACGCTGACTCAACGTCAATGTGGTGCAACACCATGTTGAGATTACCAGCAATCGACAAGAGAATCCGAAAAGTCATCAGCGTCGCAACTTTGGCGCCAGTAGTCAACGCCGACTTGCTGCGAGAAGCCTCTCGCCACGCAGCTCGAAGCGAGTAACATTTGCAGCGTTATCCTCCTTCTTTCGAGGCACCCACGTGCAGCTTCTGGGTACTCGACCAGTCGGTAGTTGTTCCAACTTCCACGTTTCATTATTCATCAGCGACTTGTACTCCTCAGTCATCGACGCCTTGCACAGGTCCTGCTCGGAACCACTAACTGCTTCCTCGTAGCTTGTCGGTTCTTCACGCACGGTCATCTCAGAATCAACCTCGTCGTCTTCGAAATGCTTCGGAAGCACACCCCGTGTGCTTCGTTTCGGCCTTACTTGTTCTTCATCACTGAATTGCTCACTCGTTCGTTCTGGCTCCTCGGGTGTTTCTTCTTCCCATATTCGTAGAACTCATCGTCAGATTCATTTCCTGGTTGCTCCTCATCCTCAATCTCCTATTACGGCTTGCTTATTCGGATCACTGACTTCGTTCTCCTCCTGCTCGGATTCCTGATCCACGCTTGGTTCCACGTGGTATTCGCTACTGCAAGCAGCTGAATCACTAGACTTCAGCGAGCAGTCACCAAGTTCAACGAATTCGACTGATTGTAATCGCGTTCGTCTTTGGATCGAGGAACCTGTAGGCCTTCCAATCGTTGCAATAGCCGACGAACATCAGTCGTTGTGCCTTACTTTCGAGCTTGGAGCGTTTTATGTCCGGAATGTGAACGTAAACGGGACTTCCAAACACCCGCAAGTTACTCAACGACGGTTTCTCACCGAACCAGATTTCATACGGCGTTCTCTCGACCGTTTGCGATGGTAGCCTATTCAGCAGGTAGGCCGCGGTTGCGACCGCTTCTTCCCAGAACCGCTTCGGGAGCGAGCGATTTTTGCGCTCTGCGACGCCGTTCTACTGAGGTGAATGAGCAGCTGTAAACTGTGCTTGTATGCCCTCCAGATCATCAAACTGTTTCAGCTCTCGATTCGCGTATTCGCCGTCGCCGCCGTCTGATCGGATAACTCGTGACGCCCTTCCAAATCGCGTCTTCACATGAGCGACGAATCGCTTGATGCATCCGGGTGCGTCCGACTTCTGCCTGAGCAGGCACACTGGCTATGATCATCGATGAGGGTAATCAGATATAGACACGTTCAAAGAGTGATGTTTTCCATCGGACCGTAGAAGTCCATATGGATAAGGTCTAGAACATATTTTGCCCGAGCTTGGGAGAGTTTAAGAAATGGAATTCTGGATGACTTACCCTCAAGGTAGTGCTCGCAAACTTGCCGTACTCTACAATCCTGAACTTTGAGCCCTTCGTAAAGGTCGTCTGCTCTGATCCGATCAAGTACAGCCGGATTCCGATGACCGAAGCCTCGATGCCAGGTGTGTTAGCAATTCGGCAAGTGCCGACCCTCCTTGGACAGCTTCGCATCCTCCGCTTCCTTCAGCACATAGAGGTTGCCTCGAAGCTTCGCTACTGCCACAACTTTTCCTGCCGAGTTCGAAATAGTGCACCGGGATTCTCCAAATTTGACCTTCAACCCCTTTTGGGTCAGCTTCCGTACGGATAGCAAGGCACTATCAAAGCTGGAGACGTAGAGCACATCCTTGAACAGAACCTCCAGAACCCCATCATTGACGTCGACGCAGCTCACCACACCTTCACCGATGCCGGACGAAGTAGTAGTTGATCCATCCGCAAGCAGCACCTTGATTCTGACATCCTCGTTCAACGTTGTAAAGGATGCTTTCTCGTTTGTCATGTGGGTTGAGCATCCACTATGGACAAACCAACCACTTTTCCGATTTTTGTTCCCAGCCATGAACAGTAACAGACTTCACCTTTCCGCCCAGCGGTCTGCAGGTTCAACGCACTCTGACCGGTATTAAAGGGTGTCCACGATGAAATTGCCACACACAAAATTGATTCGCAAAATTCGAGTTTTCATCCGATTGCCATCAAATTTTCAGGGATTGAGAAATAACTATTAAACTTCATTTTACCATTTTACTCGTATTTTATTTACAGTCCATACGCAAATGCCCGCACCTTGGCCTTAACCCCGGCCATAAGATTCTGCACAACCTGTGAATCAACCGTTTTTTGCATGTAAACCCATACTTTCTTCAGTTCCTCGACTGTCTTCACTACCTTAGGTCGTTTAAGAAGGTGCTGCTTCATAATCGCCCAGGACTTCTCGATGGGGCGGAGCTCCGGTGTGTTGGGAGGGTTTAACATTTTCGGCACGAAATTGACCTGTATTGTCCGCATACCACTTCAGCACGTCCTTGGACTAGTGGCATGAGGCCAAATCCGGCCAGAAGATTGTTGGGACGTTGTGGACCTTCAGGAGAGGAAGCAGCCGCTTCTGGAGGCACTCTTTTATGTACACCTGTCCGTTCATCGTGTCCTGGGTCACGAAAGGTGCACTCCGCTTCCCGCACGTGCAGATGGCTTGCCAAACCAGGAATTTCTTCGCAAATTTGGACATCTTCTGAGTGCGGACATGCTCCGGAACGCTGAACTTATCTCTTGGCCGTGAAAAACAGGTTGCCGGGGATCTGTTTGAAGTCGGCCTTCACATATGTTTCGTCGTCCATGATGCAGCATTCAACTTTCGTCAGCATGTTGAGGTACAATTCCTAGCACGGGTTTTGGCGGACTTGTTCTGCTTCTCGTCGTGATTAGGGGCCTTTTGTACCTTGAACGTTCGAAGCCCAGCCTTAGTTTTGGCCTTCTGGACAAAACTTCGGCTTAGGTGCAGCTTAGCTACATCCCGAACGGAGGCGTTCGGATTTCGGTTGAAGGCCCCAACTACGCGGTTGTGATTTTTGGTGTTGTACGGAATACTTTTTCCTTCACTTCTGGGCTTCCGATCGGTGGTCAACCGTTCCTCGAACCGCTTAATCACTCGTGACACCGTGGAATTCGCGATTCCCAACGTTTTAGCGATGGAACGATGCGAGAGATCCTTGTTCTCGTGATGAATGCGCAAGATTTTATCACGCACGAGCTGTTGTTTCGACTCCATTTCCGCGAGTTTTGATCACAGGACTTTAAAACTTGCAGGATGTAAATAATGCACTATGAACTAAATTTAAACTAAAATTAATTTCATTAAATTCTACCCAACGGTTAAAAAGTTAGAGCAATTTCATAGTGTGGCAATTTCATCGTGGACACCCTTTAGTAGAACAATCCAATCGCCGTTGGTATTCGTCAAGCAGCTTTTGCTTGACCAGTCCTACAGTATCCATCAGAATTTTTTCCCATCAAAACACAATGTTTAGTTAGCACGTGAAACTCTTTTTTATCCTTTGCCTTGAAAATCACAAAAACAGCGTGACTAAAACTACTGTAGTCTCTGAACTAAAGGGTGTTCCGATCAAAATTTTGTCAAACAGTAATGTGTATGAGTCGATCGAAGTTTTTATGAAGAAGTCGAATTATTTTTCTTTTTCAAGTTCAGTTAATACAGAATACAGGAGAAATATTCAGCTAAGCTTTCTTTCGACCGAATGCGAATTGCCGGGTCTTTTGTTTAACACTTGCCATAAGATTTTGCACAGTCTCCTTGTCCACTTTATTCACCGAAGAACGCCAGTTTGCCTTAAACTTCTTTTCGCTCACAACAGCTTTTTGAGTGTTCTTAAGGGTTAGCTTGACGATGGCCCAATATTTTTCGATTGGGCGGAGCTTTGGCGTGTTTGGAGGGTTCTTGTCCTTGGGCACCACTTGAACATTGTTGGCAGCATACCACTCCATGGCCTTTTTTCCGTTATGGCAAGATACCAAATCCGGCCAAAATAGAACGGAACAATTGTGTCGCTTCAGGAAAGGCAGTAGACGTTTTTGTAGGCACTCGCTCAGATAAATTTCCTGGTTGATGGTTCCGGTCGCAATGTAAACGTTGCTCTTCAAGTCACAGGTACAGATGGCCTGCCACACCAGATATTTCTTCGCGAACTTTGACAGTTTATTGTGCCTAAAAATATCTGCCACTTTTACCCATCTGGTTTCCGTATACAATTCCTGTCCAGGAAGATGTTCAAAGTCTGCCTTGACGTAAGTTTCATCGTCCGGTACCACGCAATCATACTTCGTCAGCATCGTCGTGTACAACTTTCGCAATCGTGCTTTGTTTATCGTCGCGAGTCACCACTTTCTTGTAAGTCGACAGTCCAGCTTGTTTTTTAGCTCTATCCACGGTTGAAGGCGCCACTCCCAGCTTTTTTGCGACATCTCGGACGAAGAGGTTGGAGTTCCGCTCGAAACAGCGGGCAACTCCTTCTGTCGTCGCTGTGTTCTCCGGCTTTCGATTTCCCCTCGATCCAGCTTTCCTGGCTGTCGACAAACGTTCACAGAACACTTTTAATTCGTTGGTAACAGTTGATTTAGCCACATTCAATCATTTCGCCAACTTGGCGTTAGAGTAGTTTGGATTTTTGCCATGCACATTCAAAATTTTGATGCGTTGCTTCTCTTCCTTCGACGACATTTTGATAACTTAAGTGTTAATCTAAAAATCAAAGTAAAGGCATGATGCTACACGCACACATCTTCAAAATGTGGGGTGTGCAAAATGTTTTAATGCACGATGAAAGGAAATGCGTCTTGTTTAAGTCAACCAAATTTTGATCGAAACACCCTTTAATAACTGGAATGCCGTGAAATATTGACAGCTATCTTTTGAAGACTGCTACTTGCTTTTTATAGACGTTAATCCTTTTAAGCATTCTTTGAACTTCCTACATTTTCGCTTGTTTAAAAACTTTATATTTTTGTTGTTTATATTATCTTTTAACGAGAAAATTTCTCAAACAAGCCGAATACGTAAAATTTCAGTTTCTTAACGATAACCTTCACCTTAAATTAGAATGACTCCAGCTAAGTAGTCCCAAAGCTAGCTCCGAAACGAGTAAAACAAAGTTGGTATCGCCAATCCCTTCCTCATATACCCGTAAGTTGTACTGATAAGCAACCTTATTTTTTTGGATTAGAATACCTCGGTGTTATTTTCGAAATTTTTCCAATTTTGTTTCAAACCCCATTTGTAATTCAAAAACCCTGTAAACATAACCCCATTCCAACAATTTTAGCGTTAACTGTAGCAACTACACTGATGGGCTGGGCAAAACGGACACTTCGATGTCCGATCTGGACGAAGGTTCCGGCGTGGCGCTGGTTATCAACGGCCACTCACTGGTACACTGCCTGCAGCCGGACATGGAGTCCAAGTTCCTGGAGATAGCCTCGAGCTGTCGGGCCGTCATCTGCTGCCGGGTGACTCCGCTGCAGAAGGCTATGGTGGTAGAGCTGATCAAACGCGCTAAGAACGCAGTAACACTGGCCATCGGCGATGGGGCCAACGATGTTTCGATGATCAAAGGTAATTGTGGTATTTGAAAATGTGACTTTTTTTCTAACGAGATATTGCGGTTTCAGCGGCCCACATCGGCGTTGGCATTTCGGGACAGGAGGGCATGCAAGCCGTTCTGGCTAGCGATTACTCGATAGCTCAGTTCAAATTCCTCGAAAGACTGCTACTGGTACATGGACGGTGGTCCTACTATCGGATGTGTAAATTTCTGCGCTATTTTTTCTACAAAAACTTTGCATTCACGTTGTGCCATTTTTGGTATGCATTTTTCTGCGGCTTCAGTGCTCAAGTAAGTGATTCGAATCGATTTAGCGATCGTGAGCAGAAACTAATGTCCCTTTTTTTTCCGCAGACGGTGTTCGATCCAATGTTTATATCGGTGTACAATCTGTTTTATACCTCGTTACCAGTGCTAGCGTTAGGAATTTTTGAGCAAGACGTTTCGGAAAAGAATAGCGTCGATTATCCGAAACTCTACACCCCCGGAATCACCAATGCCTTATTCAACACGACCGAGTTCATTCGGAGCGTACTGCATGGTATCTTCAGCTCGTTGATCTTGTTCCTGATACCTTACGGTAGGATCAAATTTTCATGTATGATAGTACAGTTGTTCTGATGAACGCTCAACGTTTTCAGGCACCTACAAGGATGGAATCTCCCCGGACGGTTACGTACTTAACGATCACATGCTCTTGGGATCGGTGGTTGCCACGATCCTGATTCTGGATAATACTGCCCAAGTAAACATTGACCTTCCCAATGATGATCTTTCATTCAATCTTATGCATTTTTTCTGACTTCATAGATTGCCTTGGACACATCCTACTGGACAGTGTTCAACCACATTATGATCTGGGGTAGTCTGTTGTGGTACTTTTTCCTGGACTACTTCTACAACTACGTCATCGGAGGTCCGTACGTTGGCTCACTGACGCAAGCCATGAAAGAGGCTACCTTCTGGTTCACAACGGTGCTTACCGTGATCGTACTGATGGTGCCGGTCCTAGCGTCCAGGTTCTACTTTGTCGATGTATTCCCCGGTCTATCGGATAAGGTGAGACTTTGGATTGACTAAGATCAGAAGAACTTCATTGATTTTGTTTATATAATATCAGATTCGAGTCAAGCAACGGTTGGCACAACTTCGGTCCAGGCAAAGCAACGACGTCCTGCGAACGCCATCAGCTCGTCGGGGTAGAAGATCACTTCGATCCGGGTATGCGTTTGCCCATCAGGTTCGTTAGCTGCGTCTACACTAAATATTCATTCTTTTCGCTAACTAATAAACTTCTCTAAATCACAGGAAGGATTCGGTCGGCTCATCACCTCCGGTAAGATCATGCGCAAGCTACCGCAGGACTTTGCCTTCCCGCTGGGGCTAGGCAGTAAGAAGCAACAGCAGGCCAACGCCATCACCACCGATATCGGGACGCCCGGTAAGAACAGTATTAACAATGTCAACATCGGCAGCAACAATGGTAATGGCAATGCCAACAACAACAATAACAATACCAACAACGCCAATAATATCACCGCTACGATCAACGGAAGCCAGATAACCAACCTGCCCGGCAGCTCAAATAGCGACCACAGTCCGCGGGCTCCCTGCCAAGATCTGGACACCATCAATCTGTGAGCGAGCGAAGGGTTTCCCGCAGGCGAATGAGAAATAGAAAGGGGAGAGAGTGGCAGACGAAGCTCAGGTGTGATGTTTTTAGTCGAGGACAAGAATTAAAGTTACCTGTTTATGTTAGGGAATGGATTTTAGCGAATATAACGAAAATTGAATCAATATTCTCGAGAAAGGATTTTCGGTATAGAGATATGGAGAATAAGGCTATATTTTTGTCGGTTGTTTGAGAAAGAAAAACGGAATTTATCAGACTTCCAGCTTATGAACTGTTTGGAGGTATGGCGAAAACGAATGTTCAGCTGAGGAAATGGTTAAAGGGAAACGACAGTGTTTGGATGTCTTGAGGTTAATTTAAGTTGAAATTCTACGAACAAAATCATCTTGCGTATTGGACTGCGTCAGATTAGTCGGATTACGACCAAAAGGCACAAATGGCTCTCCAGGAACGTAGGCGTCTTCTTCGCGTAGTGTGATGATGACCTCTTCTGCCAAAACGCATAGTCTTATCCGAGTTATGTTTCCGAAGGAACGGGATGAGAATTTCCTGCAAATACTCGGTTTGGTAGACTTGTTGGTTGATGACCAAGTCACTTGGTTTGAACCAAGGCTCCGAAATTCCCTTATCGGAAATTGCGGTAGCATCACGTTTTGATTGAACTTGTGCTTGAATTGTACTTAACCTTCGGAGAGTTGTAGACTTGTCCTAGATGTAGAAACAAGCCTTTTCCGGGCATCTGGAACTTGGACAGGAGAGAGTAGCTTTCGTAGTCCAGAACTTTCCACTGTATTGCCGGATCATCCAGCGTGTCACATTTCACGTCATACTATTCCTCCTTTTTCAGAGTCTTACCGATGTACGACTTCGAGCAATTGAACTTGCTGGCCGCTTCCCGCTGATTCACCGAATCCTTGTTGCGAAACATAGTGCGCGTCTTCCCTGTTAAAAATCTCCGTTGGAGGATTAGTACCTTTCTTCCGGATTACTGCCATGGATGTCAGAGTGCGGTATATGACGGGTTTCGGAACATTTTCACGCTTAAAATTGTCTACCGTGTATTTTTCCTCACGATCTTTGTTAGCTTGAATAAATTGTACAAAACTCACTCGGAAGTACTCCCTGTTTCGATGGCATGCTATAAACAACTGAACACGTTGGAGTGCAAGTTTGTGTGTGACAATTTTCTGAATATTGTAAGACTGCATTCACATAAGGTGATTTTTCTCTTAAAGCATTATTCTCGAGTAATTCATGATTAGGGCTTAAAAGCCAATTGTAAACAATAACTTTAAACGCTGATCTTGCACGAATCACTAGTGTCTGACGATATCCAACTACATTTTTCTACCAGATGCTGATCTCTATTTGAGAGAATGTAGTGAGATTGGAGGGAAATCGTCGTTAAAAGACATTGTTCACAATTGGCTTTCCGGCCCTTTTCATGAATTACTCGAGTATTGTTCTGATAGATATGAATTGAAGTCATTCCCGTTATTTGGTGGCCACCCGTTACTACCTCGAATATCAAGGCCCCGAATTGTCTTTTACCCCGAATACCACCTGCACAGATAGAAAGAAACATTCAATTTTCTGCGATATCGAATGCACATAAAGGGATTGCTAGATTTGGCAGAAAATAATGGGATATGTCATGAAAAATTTAAGCCAGATAACTCCTGAATCTAGCCTGTTGTATGAGAGATTGCAAACATTGTTGTATGACACATAAAAGATTGCAAACAATTTCGTTGTTCACGCCTCCTTTGCCTTGGAATTAAACGAGGGGAAATTTTACGCGCCTTTGAAAATTCATCACTTTTTGCTGTGTGGATAGGTTGGGTCGAATTAAAGAAACGTGAGTAGTTGATTGATGCGAAAGATTGATGCCACCCCCTTCGATGTAATGCTGCGCTGTGCATTAAATCTGAGGTTTCGGATGACATTAAGTTGGATAACATCGTTAGATGACATTTGGACGAAATCATAGAATAACGTCAACTGACATTAAAGTCTTCTTTTTGGTTTTTTGTATTTTGTCTGGTTTTTGAATAACCTTTGTGAATTTTGATTTGAAAACGAGGAATATTCCAAGTAATAAGTAACTTATTGATGTGCTGCAGGATGCTATATTGTTCAATGTAATATTAAGAAAGATAGTACTCAAACATATTAACGCTGATTTATTCTCCTAATTTAGTTAGCATATTTTTTGGAGAAGACCAGGGGTAAGCCACTCTCCGCTACATTGGGGTAAATGTAGTTCAGCATGCGCTGGCTGTTTCTGTGGTGTTTAGGCATTTCTGTCAACCCTATAACTCGAAAATTTATGTTTACTGGGGATCATCCAGAATAACGCACCAGTGGAAGCGAGAGGGAAAGCAAAGCAGTAAGAAAACAAGCAAACATTTGATTCGTGCAAGTGTTAGCACAGAAACGAATTTATCTTCCATGTGATGGCGAGTGTGTTGAAGCAAGATGATCGTTGATTCTGTTTCGGAAGGTGTTAACAGATGCAGGCCGAGTGACTTGCTCCTTAGAGGAGACTTAAGATTCAAAAATGAGGGTTTTTCCAAAAAAAAACTCATTTTGAAGGTTGAATCTATGCCTGATGCGTATTTTGCATGGTTCCTTCAATTTATATTATAATATAAAATGATTTCGACAGAAACAGGTGGCTCTGATATGACGTTAAAAAAGTGAATAAATAATATCTAAAGGCATATTTAGACTTTTTTGTATTCACATAGCAAAAATTTCAATTATAAGAGTGAGTACATTTCAACAGAATAATTAACTCACTTGAAAAATACCATCTTTGTGTAATCTGTATTTGGAAGGTTATATAATTTTTGAGCCAAGGGATTGTCCAAGGGATGTACAATATGGAAAACATTAGGGTAACGTGTGTGATTCGTGATGATGATAACCCAAGTAAGAGTATTCGGAGTAATGGAATTCGTAGTGATGTGTCTTTCTTGAGTTCTTTGTTTGCCATTCCAAAGCATTCAATTGTACAGTGTGCAACTAGCACAATTATGCGCTTATTACCCCAGGGCAGTTGAACGGTTTCCTCTTGAATTCTTATCCCCATCAATTGAACGGATCTGGCACGTTTATCGGCTATGCTATCAGGCCCCACTTTTTCTGACCACTGACTGATCTAATCTTATCTCTAATCTCACACTAACCCACCCAATTCTTGAAAGCATCCTGGAAAATTACGACTTCTTGAATGCATCATTTTTCTTGTCACCGACCAGACCTACTATATAGCATGTGTCACAGAAAGGACTACAAGAAATAGAGCGATTCCAGAGAGAGTGTCTGGAATCGCTCTATTCCACGGTGGGACAATTTAACGCAATTTTGAATCGTTTTTAACTCAGTTGCGTCAAAAGTGGAGTCACTCATATATGAGTAAATGTGAATGGGATTGAGAAGTAGACATATCTAAGACACCGACTTAAATCAGATGTATCGACTTGTCAATCCCAGTTACATTTAATATATATAAGTGACCCTACTTTTGACGGAAGTAAGTCAAAAACGACTCAAAATTGGCCCACCGTGTACCTCGAGTCAAGCGATGGAAGATAACGTGGACCTCCCGTAACAAACGCATCCATTTAGAATTAAATAATGTGAACATTTGTATTTTTTCGTTGGGAGCATAGATGCTAGATAGATAAGTTTATGTTCCTTTTGCCCGTGGGTGGACTTTTGGCATTTGAATCAAAAGTCTAGCAATAATTTGCAAAAGTTAGCGCCTTATTTCGCTCAATTTTATTTATCTACTGCATTGTCTGCTGCATTTTCTTGCCACTGACTGAGATACACAATTTAGTTCTCCAATGTTGCAGTCTCATCTTCGCTAAATGTCCAAAACACCTGACACACAAGAAGAGATCTTGTACCAGATAAACCCTTATATACATGAATGCCCGGACACGGACTTTAGTTTTCTGGCGCAGGTGGAAGTTAGCACGGCCGCAAACTTGAGAGTCCTCTTAACTCAGTCGCATGGGAACTACGACTCAGTTTCGTAAAAATGGAATTTACTCAGTTTATGAGTGACTCCACTTTTACGAAATTGAGTCATAATATTATCATGGAAATTTCATACTCAGCTTCTCATGTTCTCAGCTGATGGTTGTATTGGTTACCAGTAATCATCAATTATCCCGATTAGTTTTGACTTATCGGTTGAAACCAGGGGCATGGTAACCCTATCCTATTTACTAAGGCTCTGGAGCTTTTCTGCCATCAGAAATTTAGACGTTGGCTCTGTATTGATCGTATTTCTTGTGTGCTTAGGGTGTTGGAAGGTGTTAGTGAGTTCCAACCTTTTCAACCAGGGACCTGATGGGCAGTCATATTCCTGTAGCCAACGTCTCCAACATCCAAAAACCAGAAGATTCATTGTTTGTGTACAATACTTGATTTCTACCATTTCTGCCATCTTAATAAAAACAAACAAAACAAACATCAGGCCATATTCAAATAGGGTCCGTAATATGTTGCATACTGTAAAACCACTCAGGCAAATAAACTTATGAATTTCATAAGGTTCAACTTATGAACGATGCTTTGGAATTTCATAAGGCTGACTTATGAATGGATATTGTTCACATATATACTAGTGAGCAACTCACTGGACCCCTAACATCAACGTTCAAGATTCGAATGCAAATTGATCCACTTTTATAAATTTATGAAATTCATACTGATTCCTCATTGCAAATAATCATAATGCAATCTTATGAATATCGAAAGTTTATTTCTCTGAGATGAGACACATTATTACCAACAATCGATATGCAACTAGCGATTTGAAATTGGTTCACTGTTGTAGAGCCCCTTGGTCCGATGTATGTACACCTTGAAGCCAGCACCTTGCTGCAGATATTTGCACTCCCGCTTTACTTTACTCAATTTTTGAGTACAATTGTATGCTATCACTTTTTCTCTCACGGAAATGTTACTCAATTTTCGTTAAAAAGTGGATCAACTCAATTTTTGAGTAGATCCACTTTTTACGAAAATTGAGCAGCATTTCCGTGAGAGAAAAAGAGATAGCATACAATTGTACTCAAAAATTGAGTAAAATGAAGCTGGAGTGTGCACCTTTGTTTTGATTTGCTGTGTTATTTTGACAGAATATTTGAGAGTGTGTTCGTGTGAGTTCATTATCATGGACGTATTATTAGGCTTGGGACCGTGCTTGGGACCGATGTGCTGGTACTGACTGAGCCCAGAAAAAAATCTTATTTTTTTCGGGACCTACTGGACTTAGAGTTAGTCTATGTTAGTACCTCACGATTTAGGATGCACAAATATCAACAATAGAGCAACAAACAACCGCGGTTGTCGTATTTTGGTTTGAATAAGCTTAAAATAAGAACGACAAAAGCAATTTATTAAGATTTGTGGATTTGCAAATCCGTCATCATTAAGCCAGCCATTATTGGGTTTTGAACCGTTCCACCTTAACGTTTATTCATATGTTCCCTATCGGAATCTTATTATGTCGTTTTCGGTTTTAAACCAGGGTCAGGTCTGACTCTGACACGCAATTTCCGAACGAAAACGTATCTAGACTCGAGTCAGTATGATGGTATTAGTACAAAACATAAACATGTTATTTTGACAGTTCATGTCTGTGTGTATTGGTGAATACAGGTTGGACCTCGAAAAAAGTTCAGAGCGAACCTCATCGATGTTGGGTTGGCTCCAGAGTGGATCCAGATCCGACCCGATTGAATAAAACAACGTTTTGACAGCAGTTAGGGCGGACTCAGTTCCGCACTGGCAATAACCGAAAACGACATTACTGGAGCAACAATAGAAAAGGGCCTATCAATATTTGTAAACAAACACTTCTGAGCCTATTTCCTCTCAAAGCGTAGGCCACCTACGCAAACCAATACCATCATCATGTAGGGGAAAGTTTCCCCTACACGATGATTCTGTAGGTTTGCGTATGTAGCCAGCGGCTTGCGAGAAAACGGGCTCAGGAGTGTTTGTTTACAAATGTTGATGGGCCCTTTTCTATTGTTGATCCAGATTAGTGAATTTGTGGTGGTTATAAGCACTTGTTAAAGGTTGGAAGGTTTTGAAAGGCATTTATCAAAATTTTAATAATTAAAATTGTTGTGGTATTTTTGTCGCAATTCTTCTATTTGTTTAAGTAAAAACCCCAAGATTAAAAAAAAACAATATTTCTGTACTGCAGCAAAATAATTAAAAACGGTAATAGTGACCCATTAAAGAGACGAAAATATGGCAAAAAGTTCACTAGACCAATGTTGCAATTTTTGCAATCATATCTTGCAAAAATCCCATACTTCCGAAAAACAATGTTATCCATCTTGATCCACGGTTCGAAGCTCGTTGGCTAATTTTGATGGTTATTTTTATCTTGTATGAGCCATCATCGGACTCTTATCCTATACTATCAGCAAACACACTGCAAATATTGAATTTTTCGAAGCTACTGAATTGTGAGCAGCCAGCATACAATGAAACAAAATCACACGAAATCGCAATGCCAACTTACTTTGGGTGCATTTTTGCATCTCATCAACATTCATCCTCAGCTACACACTTTGAAATTATTTACATTTTCCTATCATTTTTTATCAAAATCTGAACAGTTGAATGTTCGGTTAGAATTTGACTTTAATTTTAAAGGGTGATTGGTTTAAAACCTATTTCAAAACACGTTCAACCTTGTTGAAAAAGTCATATTATGAAATTACTTGAGAGTTAGCTTACAAACAACTGAACGGTTCTGGTTTCGGTAAAAAATACCGAATACGGTTGACATTTCTTAGTGTGTACCCAAGAAACCAATGACAGCTCCGTTTCCCTGTAACCATTTTCGATCGATTTATTGTACGAAGTATAAAATTCACGCCAAAAGAAGCGATCTGTTAACAAATTGAGGCTCCAAGCCAAGTCCTAGGCTAAAAAGTAAAATTGTACCACTGTTGTCATGTCATATCGTTTCATTAAATGAACAAAAAAGAAAGAAACAAAAGTATTTAAACTATATATTATCGAACGAACAGGGGTGTACTTTTAACAAACGAAGCGCGACTTAAACAGAAGAAAAAAAACCATGAATGAATGTGATGAAAATCGGTGTGAATGGGGAGGTGATAAGCCCGAGATGACCAATGAAGAAAAATAACAAACAAAGCAAAACAATACTGATCGTTTATTAGCATGTAAGGGAACTTTGCCTTCATAATTTCGAGTCTCTCTGAATCAAGAACTTTGCAAACGCATGTGTAAATGTTTCAGCTACTTAACAAAGCAAAAACTTACCTAAGAGATAGATAACATGAACTCTAACAATAATAACCGATTCATCCGATTCGTGGAAGCCTAGGATCCATCTTGTCGCCGATCAACTCACATTGCGAATAGAACAAAACCAACTTAAAACTTTTTTATAAAATTCAATAACACATTCATTCCGATCAGCAAATATATAGCTTTCATCATCCAGCATGAATCAAACTAATAGGTGTGTAAATTTGGCGCTGTAAAACAAATATTCATTGTGATCACCCTGTTCAATTTACAGCTCGATGTACATATTGGTTCACTGTTTAGTGAACAATCAAAATAATGCGCTAAACTGTTGAAAAGTGTATATTGTGGAATAATTAGAAAATCAAAAAATCCTTACCAACAGATACAGATTAACTATATTTATGGAAAAAGCTAGTGGTAATCAAATCAGTGGACAAACTTTCCCAAGGAAACAGAAAAAAAGGCTAAGTAGATGGTTGAAACGGGACGTGATATGTGGATGAAGTTGAAGAAGCTTATCGGTTGAATGTTTCCTAATAATTAAAACAGTTAATAACTCTCAGCACGCGAAATCTTGGGAACATTTTTTCCGCCATTAGTCCAAAGCAAAGCGTAGCAAAAATTGTTGACTTGGAGGAAGCTAAGACGGAAAACAAAGATGCCTTCTTGATTTAATCAAAGTTGTTGTTGACCTGTTTTGTAATTTCTAAGTTTTATAATCTCAAAGTGTAGTGCAATTGCTAGAATTGAACCGTACCCCAAGAGATATCCTTCTATCAGAGCAAACGTACCACAGGCGCAGTTACCAACCACCATTTACTACAAAATGGGAAAGAAGATGTATGTACATCAAATGTACTCACGTGTCTTAAGTGTAAGTCAGAAACTCTCTAGTGTTCTAGGGCCAATGAGTCGGAGCAGCAAATCTAGTGATATGGAATAAGTATTTTTGTCAGTAGATCGTTGGTTAATTTCATATTTATCCTATGTTAACGTGCAATTGGTTCGTTTAAGATTTTAGTTTCGCCTTTGTTTTCAATATTTAATAGTTTACGTTAATAGTCCTTGCATTAGGAAGAATTTCTTAAAGAGAGTATAAGTGCTTACGTCGAACCACAATATTCTTCTGTGAACACAAAGACACTCACACAGAAATACCTACACACACAAACACAAATACAAAACAAGAAACCAAATTTTAATCTTGCATTCCTATCAAATCTAAGAAGCGGTATTGAGAATGGAGTTGTATTTTTTTTTAATTGTATGAGCCATCGAAGGAACGGGCGAGGCGAGTGGAATAAAATGGAAATTTGAAATGTTTTTCTCGGGATCAGCTTTTTATCTATTCGAAATTCCAAGTCCATTTGCTCAACGTACATTGTAAGGGCATCTTCAGCGGTGGTCTATTTTTGGAACAACGTTATACTTGATTTGCATCAGCGAAACATGAATAGAACTAGCTAAAATAGACCAACTTTGCGTTTCCGCACCGGTGTTGTATTTCTTGTTGTTTAACCCGCCAACACCTGTCATCCTGTGAATCATTCAACATCAGAGATAATAAGTTTCTTTTTCAAAGATCGCAGATTTTTCTCGAACATTTTGGCATTGATTGGTTTGACCAAATAATTTGTATTGCCAGTAGTACGTCGTTATGTAGCTCGAATACTTGTGCTTTCGTTTGGCTGAAGGTGAGTGTGTAAATGCATGCATTTCATTAAAACGATATTAGATAATGCTGATTTGTTGTTTGACAGCGGATAAACAAGAATCGATTCGGAAAGAGTCACGTCCTGGAAGACGCCCAAACATCGACAGTGATTTCCGTTCCGGTCATCGGAAGCTGTTCCAGGACTATAGCGACACGTCAACCTGCGACGCAGAAGCACTTTCTGCGATTCCGCATTGCCGAAGTGCAGGTGTTCCTGAAAGTTATGCGACAACTAGAGCCGAACTAGAGCTGCTCCAAAATTTATCTGTAGTGAGCTATTTGCAGTGCATTATGCGATGGTCCATTAATATATCAATACACGCAATTGTTTACTTTGAAGACTTCATTAATTTTCATTTCCGAGCAATCGAAATACTATTCAGAATCTCGGAACCTCCGCATTTCGATCTGGTCAACGTTTTCTGGATAATTCAGTGGCTGTAAAAAACTGAGACAAGCATTCGCTATTTAGGAATGCAACGAGAAGGCAATTCACTAGCACCGGGAGCAACATGAGGTAATTATCAGCATCCGAAGTAAGCACTGGGGATGCGTCACATCTAAATCTAGATTCGTGATGATTGAAAAATCCCACACTAGCGAATCAATCTTTAAAAAATCTTGTAGCAGCTTGTGAATCTTAATCCATCAACTTGCATCGTGCTGCATCTTTTTGCAGTAAAGCCTAGTATGCAGCTGACAAGTAAAGACCTAAAGTAATTTTCGCCATTTCTACCGAAGTAATTCTGACAACTCCTCAAGTATGGGTGGAATGTCAGTTTTCCTTGCAAATTAATCGAACGAAATATTATCCCGCATGGAAAAGTGACAGCCCCATTTAGATTACATGAGCAGGCGTAACTAACGTTACGAAGTTTTCCTTCCGTTTCAGCTGCATACAAGGTAAGTCATTCCGACAGTAAAAGCATTACTTTACCATTTCTTGTCCTATCCTAATGCACATTACTTTTAAGCTGCATACTAGCCTTAAATCTTTAAAATCTTCATCAACATCTTTAAAATCTTCTTTCTATCTACTAAGCGTGCGCACATCGCACAAAAGCACAACAAAAAAACTCCTGCATCTGCGATAGAGTCGCGTCCCCTGGATGAGTACTAACTTTTTACCAGCTTTCTGTCCGCCAGCAAACACGGCTACTTTGCGACTAACAAATATACCTTAGAATATACTCAATAAAATGGTGTTAATGTTTAGCAAAAGCTGAATTTTATTCAATAATTGATATTATCAAGTAGCATGTAGTGTTTTGGAACGGTATTTTTCATGTTCCAAATTGCTGCAAGAGCAGATCAAAATCAGAGCTGGAAAATCTCACGGCCATCTTTTGACAATGAAACAATAGGCAATATCATTGTCACGAGAAGAAATGAACTATCATGAGATTTCTTGTCATTCTCACACCATCATGCAGTCATGAGATTTTGTCCCATGCGATTTTGTTTTTCAAATTTCTAAATAGTTTACCTAAAATTAGCCAAGCAATAATATAATCGACAGAGTGGACGTTTTATTTCAAGTTTTGTTATGAAACTTACAACTATATCAATAAATGTGTTTGTAATACAGATGACCAGAACACTGTCACGTGCTGTCATGACCAAAAATTGGATGAGATTTGAAAGACAATCTCCATCATCGTTTTCTCGCCCGATGAGATTTTCAAACATAGTTCGGTAAAATGCATAGGTCATTTTACATTGAAAATGACACTTGCCAGCCCTGATCAAAACATATACCAGATTTAAAATAATGCAAAATAGATCCAGTATAAAACAAAATTTATTACACCGGTGCAGCGATGTTTCCTGCGTTTGGTCCACTTAATAAATCCAATCCACGATTTGGATCGCCGTTGAAGATGCCCTAATGAGAATAGATCCACACTCTAAAAAATGTTCACGTTCGATTTGCATGAAGCAAAGGTGATTTCTTCTATCCTATTTTTCTTGTAACCTTCACTAGGAACCGCATATTGCTCAAACTTTTGCTTTGAGATTTTACGTGATTATTCAGGTAAGTATGACATGATTTTCAAGTTAATCTAATATGAAAATAACGTGCGAGCTATAAGAAATCAGGATACTTTCTTGTAATATTTTTTCATTATTTTCATTTTAAGATATTGACCCCGTCTCCAACTTGAGATTGTACAAACTGAACATTGAACATGGAGCGAATTACAACGGACAACTTAACCTAACACCCAGTGGACCAGTACTAACATTTTCGGTTTGCGCAAAGTTCCACAGACTGGAGTGGAAAACGAACCCCCACTTGACCACGAAACTCACACATTGAGAATAGTATAGAATAGATTAAATTAGTTTCTTCATGAAATTTATCGAAAATATGCTGCCTTTTTTAACGTAGAGCTAACATTTCGAGGGATAAATAATTATCGAATAATCGAGGAATAAATAATTAATTATTAACCGCAAACACCAACAATTTTCACCTGATTATATATGTGTTTGATTTTACCATGCCGTCGATTAGATCAACCACGGGGCGGTTGATATCAATATGAGGTTGTCAAATATACAATAACGGTTGTAGGTTTTACCATAAAAGTAGTAAACTTGACTGAAATTTCATGGTAGTTTTGAAGAAAGGCATGGTCGGGTGAAATGGTAGTTTTTACTACAGGATTTTTTTCTGTGTACGTTGCTCTATTCTACCCGGTGTTATTTCAAAATTTAGATATTGTCATTTTCACGACTATTTAGATTCCTGTGATAATCATGCATTGCCTTTTTTTCAATTTCGCACTGTCAACCTGACATATCAGTGATGTTTTGCTCGACAGTCAAAAAAAAATTGTTTTCAAATAATTTTCTCTGAAACGCTGTTTTGGATAATTTACTATACTCACGAACAATTGGAACAGATTTCGTACTAATAATCAAGTGATATCCAAGTGATGGCAAACATCATAGCAGAAGTGAAGAATCGACGGGCTTCAATTAACACCGTATACCATGTGCTGTACGGCTATTACTTTTTGGGCCTCTTAAAAGCTCAGCTCTCGACAATTTATAAAAAAAGCAAAACCACGATTGCCAACTGGATCCAAAGATATGAGGAAGATGGATATTTTAACAGAACTGTCTATGCTAGAACTGCACAAAAATTTGGAGCCGAAAAGCGTCGCTGGTTAGTCCAGCTTTATCATGCTAAACCGACAACGTTCTTGGACGAAGCAGCAAAACTTTTTCTTAATCATTTCCATTCAACGATCTCTGTGGCATCAATTTGGAGAATACTTCATCACGAAGGCATGACATGGAAAACCATTGAACGTAGAGCTCTTCAAATCAGGAAGGACGATGTCCCTAGATATTATAATGAAATTTCTGCAATTGAATGGGATTACCACAATCTTCTTTTCATTGATGAAGTCAGCTTTGATAACAAAGCTATGCTGCGAACCAAGGGATTTGGTGTGCGAGGAAAGCGACTTGTGTTCAGGGGTGAGTTTTTGAGGAAACCTCGGGAGTCCTTGTTATGTTTTGCTGGACAACAAGGTATGGTGGAAGTATGCCACACTGCAGGAACGTTTACGAGGGCGAAGTTTTTTGATTGCTGCAAACGATTTGCACTATATAGTGGAATTGTACAACATCATCCGGGAGTACATTCTTTGTGGATCCTAGACGGAGCTCGTATTCACTGCGACCCCAACTTGGTATATTACTTTAGGTTACTTGGAGTTCATTTGATTTTCCTCCCTGCATATTGTCCTCACATGAATCCAATCGAGGTGCTATTTGGCTTGTGTAAAAAGCGTCTACAGCGTGAGTACAATGAAAGTGTGACAGCAAACCTAATGCTAACTATTGCTGAAATTATGAAACATTATTCAAACTACAATATGGACAGTTTATTCAGGAAATGTGGCTACATTAAGGGCGGTAAATTTAATCCTACGGCGAACGACCCAGCTGACTTAGAGTTTGAGGATAATAGCAAGAAGCGCAATTAATATTAATTGTTTATTGGACACAAAATACTGAATAAATGATTGAATACTGTAAATACTATTCGTTGTTTCATTCAGTTTATTTTCGGATAGTGCATAAAAAAATCAAATTTTCTTAAATATTAAAATTTACATGTGGTCTACATCCTCGGCATCCTGCACTCTGGAAGCAATTGATGCAGAAAACTCACTCTCACGTACATCTAAAGCGGACTCAGCAGAACTTATAAATGCTTCTCCAATTTGACTTCTCAGGAGCAAATTTTCGATGTGCTTCTCCAACACAGAAAGCTTTAAAGTTTGATGCTGATGTTGCTTCCTTCAGCTTCTATGCGAATGCATCCGCGACTTTCCTAACTTCTGCTTGGTAGCCATCACGTTGACGTTGTGGGCGACACGGTACTCTCGTCGGATGCGAAGGAATTGCTCATTTTCTCTCATTGACAGTAGATGCAAGCAGCTAGCTGGAGGTGTTGATTCATCCGCCAAGGCATCGTGTTGATGACCTGGTGCAGCGAGTATGGTGTTTGCCCAGATACTCCATGCAATATCATGGCCGCTCCAAATATGACCATGTTTACGACGCAGGTCATCTGCCAGTTGCTGCGCATATTCGGTCGTTGCCGCACCACCTCGGTTTTTAGGTATAATATCGATAAGTGTTTTTTCCACTTTCTTCCACGCGGTTTTCGAGTTCACAGTAAGTGAGTACTTGTGTAACAAGAGTTCAACAGAAGATTTCATTCTCCAGTTTTGAAGAATACTCGTTGCAATTTATCCAATGGTATTGTTCTTCGGTTCTGCTTGTCATAAAATAGCGCGAATTGGACATAGCCTCATCAATCACTTTCTTCGGGTTCCAGGTATAAGTGACATTGCCATTATCATCACAAACTGTTACTACGTGACGAGCGAGATGTTTCTTGACTGCTCCCAGACACTATGCAAAAACTCTTCAACACTGTTCGCACAAATCAACCAAGTATCAAGTTCGCCAGCCGAGGTTTGTCCTTTGAAATCTCTCAACGAAACAATCAAGCTCACTATAAACAGCGATGGTTCAGTATTCTCAATGGAAGCAGTGGATTTGTCATAGTCTGTGATTGAGTTTGCCTCGGAGGGATGAAAATCATCTTCGTCTCCCAATTCCATTTCACGATCCTTTGCACTACCTTCTTCCTCTGTATATTCGTCTAAATCAGAAAGCCGTTCTTCTAGATACTCCTCCTCCTCTTCTTGTTCCTCTAAATCGCAGTCGTCCGTGGGATCATGCATTTCCAATTATCAATATCTGTAAAAAAAATATCTGTGTTATACACTTCTTCGTTTTGGTAAATAAATACATATTAGAATTATCAAAATTTACCTCACCCAATAGCAAGAGAAAACAGTTAGCTTCCGAAAGAAGAATATTTCGACTTGAAACCGAATCAACTTCACAGAGTAAACAAAAACAAACTGTTCGATCTCAGCTGTGCTGTTCACAGATTGTGCAAAGTAATTGAAAATAGCGGTGTTCTAAATGGCACATCAAAAGACATAATAGATAACCCTTATTCTTTGGTATGCCGTGCTGGCTGCGAAATTGTGTGCGAGATTCGACTGTGATAACCATGAATTCAGGGCAAGTCCAAATGAGTGTAAATGTCGCAATATTTAAGCTTACTGCTTTTACAATTAGCTTATTGCGTGGTCTCAACTGTTCTAAATGCACTTCCACAGCTATTGATTTAGAACTTTCGATGACAGGTACCATTTTTACATCAGTATGATTATGTGGTAAGGACAATCATACCCTTTGCCCAGGGAGTCGAGAAATTTTAATCAAAATTCCTAGACCAATCCGGGAATCGAACTCAGCCATCTCCAGCAAGGTGTTGCTTTGTAGCGACTGAGCTAAGGTAGGACCCACAACTCTAACTTATCGTCACTTAAATCGTTTACGTGAAATACAGTTGATTCCACCTTATTTGAGTGAGAATTACGTGTAGTGTAGGTCAGTATTACTAACGTCGCGTAACTTTAGAGATTTGGCAAGCATAGATCTGTTTCGTGCTTTTTCACGTAAATTGGACGTGAAGAATTTTCATTTTAACCCGCTTCCCAGGCTTCGTTTGAAATTTGCATGGAAAGTTACTTTTTGATGTTTGCATTCTCAAAGATCTATATTGTCGTCACTGGGGGGTCAAGTCTGGTAAATACGGTGGATGGGGAACCAATTTATACCGAATTTCATTCAATTTTGCGTGAGCAATTGAGGATGAATGAACAGGCGCATTTTTGTCTCTGCATATGCGGCCGTTTTTTCTGGACTTCATCCTTCAAACGATCAAATAACGCTGCATTGTTTGCGCCTATTATGGTTTTACTTTTTTCAAGATAGTCGATGAATATTACACCTTGCGCATCCCAAAACACGGAGGCCATAACCTTTCCCGCTGTTTGTTGCGTTTTGGGGCGCTTCGGAGCACTTTGGCCCGGTGAAACCTACTGTTTTGCCTGCTGCGATGATCCAAGTGTCATCCATGGTTATGAATCGGCGCAAAAAAATCCTTCGGATTGCGTGTAAACTTGCTCAAATTCTCCTGAGAGGTTGTAACACGAATGTGTTTTTGGTCCATTGTAAGCAAAAGCGGCACCCATCGCGCGCAGAGCTTCTTCATACCCAAAACATAATGCCTGATGTTGCCAAATCGTTCCATTGAAATGCTTAAAGCCTTAGGTAGCTCTCTTAATTTCACTTTTGGGTCCTCCAATACTATATCATGGATTTTATCGACGTTCTCTGTTGTAGTGACCTCATCTGGGCGTCCAGAACGCGGTGCGTCAACGGTGCTCGTTCGGCCACAACAAAAATCAGCAAACCACTTATGAATCGTTTGATTCGACGAAGCAGAGTCTGGAAAATACTTATCAGCTTGGCTTTGGTTTCGGCAGCCGTTTTCTTGCGTAGAAAATAGTATTTTATTAAAACTCGAAACTCGGATTTTTCCATTTTTTAACAAACGCTCTTCTAACTGTTGTCAGTAATGAAATTTTTACAGTTGTCATTCAAGGAGTGAAGGATATGATGCACAAGGGGAGGCATCTAAATTATTGACGCATTGCGCAACTTGACCTAGGTGGGTCTCAGTTAGTAGGCTCACATCGATGTTTTGCTTGCGGACGAAGTCGGCAAGCTCGATCTTTTTTGTTCTTACTGAGCGAGTGACGACGGTTAGCGCTTGAGACGCCATATTGAATTATGAACTTACCGAGCACTTGGATCTGCTCTGGCTTGCTGCGGCACTGGCGAAGCGCATTGGTCATGTTGAACATCTGCATCAGCTCGTCTGCAGAGAACAGATCGGGATTGTTGCCTCGAGCTTGTGCTTGTCCTTGTGGTGGTGTTCTCCAGAAACCAGGGGGGGTTGGAGAACCAGAAGCACCGGGAGTTTCCTAACGGGGAGCTGTTTGTGTTGGTGTTGTTGATTGCCTGGGTCAACCAGCAGGGAGCGATAGAAAATCACTCGCTTTGAAAGCCGGAACAGCTTCCTTCTTCCACCCCAATCTGTTGTTTGTCGATGCCTGTTTACGGATTTGTTTGAATGCTTCGCGTTTTGGGCACGGCCTCTAATAGTTACTTCCGCAATTGGCGCATATGTACGCCACAGTTTCCTCCACTGAACAGTTTGATCTGTCATGGTTTTGGGCGCAGTTGCTGCAACGCGCGTTCATGTTGCAATTGCGTGTGCCATGTCCAAAATCGAGGCATGCGTCACATCACGATAGCCGCCACGATACGGTTTCTAGCGAACGGTGATGGAAAAATGGATCGGATGTCTTGCAGGGCATTGAGCGTCACCGTCCCGCAACGTATCAATTGTGGGTGATCCTTAACCCTCAATATGTCTTTTACGGTGGCAATAACGGCAGGTTTTACGGACTACATAGCTGGCTGGCGCAAGATGGAAACTGCTAGTACACCTCCAACAAGGCTTGTGTTTAGCTGTCGGATTCTCGTCGAATTAAACCACTTCTTCGTCGTAAAGCACACCTACCAGCCTCACAAAGGGAATAAAAGAATTCTTCAAAACAAACAATGAATCGCAGAACACCAAATTAAATTATAATCCTATATTGGTTTATTTCGTTGAATAGTCAAAAAAATAGTTACAATAAAGAAAACCAATACATATGTGTATATACTGTTCCAATAAATCCGACCTTCCATCCGTTCTTTCGCATTGCTATCTTTTCTTATATATAATTCCTTGGCCTTGGCATCCTTGGCCTTGAGTGCCTGATTCTCCGAAAAGGCGAGAGGGACGCTTTATTCACGAAAGAACCCCTATCTACTGGTCCGGTCGTGATCTTTCTGCGCTTAAGCAATATCAAGGGTTTTACCACCGAGCCAAGATTAAAGGATTCCTATAAACGATTTATTTTCCTTCAAATTTTTAAGTACTACTAGCAAATAATGATGATTTCGTTCTTAAAAATGTATAGTATTTTACGATTTCTTATAATCTTGTCGCCGTTCTCTTGCGCTTTCTGTTTTCTAGCAAAGCGAAAATTGAAGCAATTTCTGTTTCAAATATACTTAATATTAGGATTACGATTCACTTACATTGTTTACGGTTCGATAAAAAAGCTATCGAAAAATAAAATCTTCCTTCGCAATTTCTTCCTCTTACTTATTGCTCACATATTCTAATTGTAACCGCGAAACACAAAATACGCAGGGCGGGAAAATAATTTGGGACTACGAATTCGGAAGTTCCATTCTAGAGAGAATACACTGAAATGTGGTGTGCTTAGATTTTTGATTGCCCAATTATAATTATAAGGAGATTCGATTGACGAGGGAAGCAACAAACAAAACGATGATATTTTTTAAACTCATTTCGATGATGGCACTCGAAGCTGACTAAACATTTTTCTTGTTTCCAAGCTGGCTGCCGAACCTAGGGAGACATTTAAACAGCTTTTATTTTTCTTCTGACGAACTTGTGCTGGATGATTTTTGTACTTTTTTGATTATAATTTCACTTAGACAAAAATGATCCCTTGACGGTAGAGAGAATGAGTGTGCAATGCCTGAAAATGATTAGCGATCCGTTTTTCTGTGGTTGATTTGAGTGTTATGTCATGCTTTTTCTGTTTTGTCTAGTTTTCATTTCCCCTGCAAAAATGACAATAAATTGCTAAAAATATTAATCCACATTGCTTATTTTCGTGCGGTTGCAATATACTACACAAGGGAGTTGTGCGTGGACTATCCCTACTGGCTGTGAGCTATCCCTAGAAGTGGTAGTGAATTGGCTCTGAGTTGTAGAACTTCTTTATATCGCACTGCGCCCGGAAACATACTACATCACACCTCACCGGAGAGAAGGATTTAGATTAAAATTTCCCGAATCCATTGTCACTTTGGCTGCTGCAAACTTTATTTCTGTGCCTGTATTTTGGCCTGCATCTGGGCGAGCTTTTCCTGCATCCTGCGGATTTCTTCTTCCTTTTCACGCAGGATCCGATCCTTGTCGTTCATGTTCTCGCCGCTAGTGCCGTTTTCGTCCTTGATGATCGGATTGGTGTTCTTGCGCACCGATTTGGCCAGCCGTTCCGAGCGGTAGTTTTCATAGTGCACCTCCTGGGTGACCTCCTGCAGGTCCTGCATGTGGGTGCTGGAAGAGAATAAGGGTATTTTTAGTAATATGATTCGACCTATTGCAATGATTGCATTGAATATGATGGTTACGAAATTTTGCTGAACGGAATCTATGGTTATTTCGGAAGAATTTATATCTCTTATCTATGTCAATGAAGGTTGTTTGGGCGCCCAGCACTTTTGGCAATAGATTTCAAGACACTTATACGTTTTCCAAACAGTTAGGACGTTGCCACAATGGCCAGGTGTGCAGAGAGAAGCAGGTCTACAACATTACCTACACGTTTATGGCGATACGTTTTTATCTAAAGTGAATATGCTCATCTCAGGGACTCCCCGTCTATATCTGCAAGTGTTCTATGCTATCCTATACTATGCTATGCAATTTTCAATGATTCCTACATGGTATCAGGATGGATAGTTTGTTGGAGTTCAGACGACATCGACATCGGTACACTGAATTCATCAAAGAAAGCATTGTAATACATTGTCAATATATGTACTTCATTCATTCGTTCATTCAAGTTACCGTCAATCAATGCAGACCTACTTTTAGTTAACTGCGTGATATTACTATGGTTATGGACCCAGATACGTGTGACCATGCCGGGTAGTGGAAATCCGACGATTGAAAGGCTCATTGGCAGGAAAGATCTGGACCACCTGGAAATTTGCTGTCCAGACATATCTCGAAGTCGAGGACTCATGGGAAGCGGCCGAGTCCAAGAAGAAGGCAGATGGGACCTTGGAGGCTGTTGATCCGGTGCAGCACAATAAGGCCAGAGAAAAAATCATCCTGTTTTTGGAGCCGGCGAATTACTATAAAGTTCGAGACGTAACTACAGCTCATTAGAACAGACCTGGAATCTTGCGGATCAATGCAGAGTGACGCTTACCGAATGTTATCCACGTGTCACCAGCTAAACGAAATAGTATTTAATTTCCAGTTGCGAAGAGTTTGGTATTGGTTGGACTTCCGGAGCGGTATCAACCGATAGTTATTGCGCTCAAAAACTCGTTACCAAGGTAATCAACAACCGAAGAAGCAATCGAACCAACCGCAGGGCCATCAGAGCAGGAAGTGTAAGAGGTTTGATCATATTGCAAAGTTTTGCAAAGAAAGCAGGAATGAGTAGAAAGCCGGGGCGTCCTGTGCGGTATTTTCTACGACCGGCGTTTCCTTTAACGAATTTAACGAAGGACTTCGAACTGCTAGAAGTGAAACGTTCCAGCAGTACGGTAGAAGCGGTAAACAAAGGTTCAATGCGGATTGAAGCTTCGGGCACGGCCAAATTGTATCCTGAATCTCGTCAAGACGGAGATCCGATGGCTGCGAAATCCCTAACGTAGGCAATCCTGTAGCTACAGGTGCGATCCAAATCGATTTGTTCCGGCTGGTAAGGCTATGCGTTAGTTCGGCTTGAGCGACATTGAACACTTGGCAACAACGACTAGGGCACCTGGTAGTGCAGAACGTACAGCGACTTGCTAGTGGAATTGTAACTGGAATTTAAATTAACACTGGAAGCGTTGGAGTTTGCCGCGTTTCCCGATAGGGAAGCAAACGAAGCTACCATTTAGCAAGCACGGATCAAGAGCGACAGATCTTCATGTCGTCGTCATAACGATGTTCCAGGACCGATGGAAGAAGCATCACTTGAGGGAAGCAGATGTTATAACACGATTATTGATGACGAATCGCGCAGAATGTTCGTGTACTTTTGGAAGTCGAGGTCTCAGGATGAAGTCCTGGACAGTTTCATGCAATTTCACGCATTAGTGGAATGCCAGACTGGTCGTCGATTGACAACGTTGGGCAGTGATAAGCATAAGAAGTACACCATCGTTTCAGCAGTACTTGACGCAGGCAGGCATCATGCATCAAACAACAAAATGACTATACGCTCGAACAAATTGGATTGGCTGAACATGCGAATAGGCCCATTGTGAATAAGGTACGCTGTGTGTTATTCACCGCCAAATCGCCAAAATCATTTTGGGCCGAGTGCTGTAGTCTATTTAGTGAATCGATCACAAACTCGTTAGCATGACTCAACACCGGACGAGATGTCAAGCTGAACAATGCATAAGGTCCTAAGTAACATTGGGATGCTCTCTTCGTCGACTTTCTCTTTGCGTTCCAACGGCTATGTAAAAGTATGTTCAAGTATTTTCAATATTCAGTACGGTAATATAAGGGGCTATTCATAAACCACGTAGACTTTTCTGGGCAAAAGGGGAGGGGGGCGTTTGACCAAGTCTACGCTCCATACAAAAATTCAAAAAATTGTATGGAGAAAAGTCTACGCGGGAGGAGGGGGGTCTGAGATTTTCAAAAATGAGTCATAAACCACGCCTAAAGTGTAATTAAGGATCCAATACGTCAAAAACATCAGCAAATCGTTTAATAGACAAACTATTAACGAAAGAGAAGGTCAAAACGAAGTGAATCTCTCAATGTTACTTAGGGCCTAATACATTGTTCAGCTTAATGTTGAGTGGCAGAAAACCAGGGGCCGTATTTTGGATCTCAGAACGAATGACTTTTCGTAACGAACGCTTGTGAGAAAAAGTTCTTCGGGGATCATTTCGCATGATCGTGTATTTGGTTCGAAAGCCACGATGCAAGTTTCAAAAATCCAACGGCGAAAGAGGGATTTATGGTCACGTGAATTTATGCTGATTGGATTCGAGGGAGATACCTAGAATCTATCGCTTGTATGATCCCCGAACAAGGTGTATTTTCAAGAGTCGGGCGGTGTTTTTCATCGATAGGCTGTTCGTGACGATATTCCAAGAGATCAATCGAAGAAGTCATCTGCTATTCAGAGAGACATCACTGATGTTCCTGTCAATCTACCGGAAGTCGACCAACCTGCTGCACCAGAAAAAACTATCGAAGACTCTGAAGTGGAAGATGAATTCAAAGATAGTAATGATGGCAATACTTCGACTAAGACTAGATTTCACTATCCAGTGCAAAGGTCTTCCGACATCGAATACTTTACAGGTTCAAAGCGATACCCCCAGCAATTTCTATGGCTTCGAAGACGATGATGCCACTGATAAGCGAAGTGGCGATGTCATCATCCGATGGGAACACTGGAACGCAGCTATTTCAGACGAAAGCAATGCAACGTAGACCTTGCTAAATCTACCGAATCGGAAAAACTATTGGCGGTGAGTGAGTTTACACTATAAAACGGGATGCTGCTGGCCAAATATTGCGTTATAAAACTCAACTGGTGGCCCAAGGTTTCCGCCAGCAATACGGAACGGACTATGATGAGGTGTTTGCAGCAGTGGTTCGACAAACCACCTTCCGGACATTGATAGCTATGGAAGCGAAGGAACGCATGGTATTCAAGTAATTTGGTTTCATGATCGCCTTCCTTTACGGCGATCTTGAGGAGTAGATTTATATGAAACAACCATGTGAGTTCATCTGCAAAGGAACCGAAACGCAGGTATGCCGGTTACGGAAGAGCTTGTACGGCCTTAAACAGGCGGCAAATCAGATTCTCATCTATACTGTAAATGCACAAAAAGGCTACTGGTGCTACGTTTTGGTGTACCTAATTGTGGCAAGCAAAAATATACCGGTGATAGAAGCTGTTGCGGCATCACTTCGGCTGAAGTTAGAGATCAGCGGAGTGGGACAAAATCACACTACCTTGGCATGGCAATCATGCAAGATAAAGACGGAGACTATTTCCCGAGTCAGCGGAGATACATCAATGACATTATTGTTTCGATTTCGATTGCGAATTGGATAAAGCGAAGGAATCCAATATTCCGCTGAATCCTGGATATGTGAGCAGAGTAGGAAATGAGAACGAACCATTACTGGACAACAGAGAGTACCAAAAGCATATTGGGAAGCTGCGGTACGTAGCCGTTAATACGAGACCCGATCTTTCGATTGTTGTTTCAATATTGAGCAGAAACAATTGCCGACCAACTCAAGAACGTTGAATCGAACTGAACCTTCCCCAAACGTGCAGAGTTTTTGGCGATCCGCAAGCAGGCGTCCACCAAGTTTCGTGCTTGGCCAACACCGTCCACCACCTCCGATGAACGAGGAGCACTTCCAGAAGCTCCGGTACCAAGTGCCCAACTCTGCCACCACACACCGGCTCCCCCTCCACGCTGTTACAATCCGGGTTGCAGTATCTCCACCCGCCGATGGACAGCTTTACGATTCGGAGCAAATGGTGATACAAGAACTGTACCGCTCGACTACGTTCCTACCGCTCGAACGAAAAGTACCTCAAAGCCGCCACATTCGTGACCTTGACGTTCATATTCAAGTATGGACACCGTAAACGCACCATCACCATCGTAAATTGGAATGCTCGTTTCATCCGGAAACGAAGTGAATGAGCTCGGTGACTCCCTTAAAAGGAAGGACATCACAATCGCCATTGTCACGGTCACGCACCTCAAGCCTGCATCCCAGGCTACCGGATTGTGCGACTTGATCGTTGCGACTCTGATAGAGTAGGAGTCGCGATCCCTCCTTCGCAAAAACAACAACTGCCACCTGCTTATGAGCTTCTAGCTGAAGTTTATCGAAGCCATTGGAGTTGAAGTCGAATCTGCCATCTGCCCTATCACCATCATCGCGGACTATTGTCTCAAGCGAGCCTAACTAAGGGGCTGTTTATCAAACGCAAAACACGAAACCTGGGGGCGCAAACAAAACGACACCGTTCTGTAGGTGGACTAAGAACACGGTCATTACACCGTACTGGGTCTGGAAACTCCTACCCGATTGAGATCAACGATCAACATGGGGAACAACATCACCCAGCCGGTCGTTCACTAGGAGCTCAGCTAGCACCACTATCCAATGGTGACCGAAGTTGACTCCTCGGTCAACCGGCATCGGATCATGATTTGATTTCGATGTGCACCGCGGGTCGGGTGATGACATCAATCGGCAACTGCAGAGCATTTTTTATAAGTGATCTCACAGGCCCGAGAGCAACACATCCCACTGATAGATCAGGTGAGCAACTCTGTACCCATTGACAGACCCACAACTGCATACAACTGCACAACGCCACCCGAAGGCAATACAAGAGAACTGATATGCCGATTTTAAAAAGCCATTGTAATCGAATGAATAAAATTATCAAGTCAAAATGGTGTACCTACCTCAGAAATAATGATTATGCCGACAAGATGCAATGCCCTTTTGGAAGTTGTCAAAAATTGTTAAAATTGTGCAATGGCTTTATAACTCCTGAAGAGAAGGCTGCTGAGATAGGTAAACACTTCTCAAGCAAGCACACTCTCGGAAAAAAAACTGTCTTTAGCGAGCTTGCGAACAACATCCATCTAAGTGTCAACGATTTTTCAAAGGAGTTGAACATTTCAGCAGACGAACTTTTGACCTATACTAAAACCTCAAAGAACATGAAGGCCCCAGGTATAGACAACATCCTGAACTTGGAGCTCAAACAATTGAGCCCCCAGTTCTACGGTTATCTGGCGTTGGTATTACACCAATGCCTGAGACTTGGTTACTTCCCTTCATGTTGGAAGTCAACTAAAGTCATCCCCATCCAGAAACTTGGACCAATCAGCCATCTTTCAGGATTGTTTGAGAAAGCGATCTACCGTCGGCTTCTCACATCTGCCGTCGAGCTCAACATCTTGCTCGACGAACAATTTGGCGTTCGGCGTGGTCGTTCTATAGTTCACCAACTGAACCGAGTCATCCTCAAGCGGAAGAAGTCTGTATCGAAATCATCTGCCATGGCACTTCTAGACATCGAGAAGGCCTGTGATAACATGTGGCATAATGGCCTGGTGTTCAAGCTATAACGATGCAATCTACCCATCTTCCTGGTGAAGATAATTAAAAACTATTTGTCGGACAGGACCTTCTGTGTTTCACTGCATAATATTCTTCTTCTTTCTTAGCATTTCAAGCTTATTGCTTTCACAATTCGTTTGCTCTCAATTCTCAAATCAAATGCACTTCCACAGTTATTAATTAAGAGCTTTCGATGCTAGGTATTATTTTTGCATTACTATGATTGTGTGGCAAGTACAATCATACCCTATGCCCAGGCAATCGAGAAATTTTCCTTAACGAAAAGTTCCTAGACCAGACTAGGAATAGAATCCAGCCGCCTCCAGCATGGTGTTGCTTTGTAGCCGCGCTTTAACCGACTGACCTAAGGGAGGACCGGTTCCTCCCAGAGAGATCCCAGCCGGTGTTCCGCAGCGAAGTATGCTAGGTCCACATGTGTTTTACCTGTTCATCCTGGACAAACCCGCCGATGATACCGCAGTCGTCCACAATGGTAGGGTAACAAGAGCGCTTATCGAGAAACTGCAGCAAAGCCTGAATGTCCTGTCAGAATCATTCTCCACTGAACAGAAGATCTGTATCACCGCAACGAAGACCCAGATCATCCTCTTCCCATACTCAAACTTGCCCAGACTTGATCCGCCTGATGATTATAAAAATAGCCTCAACAACACAACGGTGGAATTGGGTCAACTCAGCTGTCTATCTGGGTGTTTCCATAGACAGTCCCGTAGACCCTAGTTTTCAGGGAGCAGGTTGACAAACAGTCACAAAGTGTACCTTCCTGTTGAAGCGATTGTACCCAAAGATCGCCAGAAGGGCTACATTATCCCCGAAAAAACTTTGTCTATTTTCGGTCATCGAATACGGGATACCCGTTTGAGAGAGTTGCGCAAAAACACATCATCTGAAGCTTCAGCGTATTCAAAATAAGTTCCTCAGGATGATCCTGAACACCCTTCCGAGGGCAAGAACAACTGAGGTCCACCGTCTGGTCGAGAAAGAGATGCTCGAAGATCGTTTCAGTGAGTTTATCAATCCGTACAAAGTACGCTGCCGGATATCGAGGCACCAGATCATCCAGTATCTAGTTTCCCACCCTTAGGCTTATCAAATTGAAGATGTAGTTTAAGTAGGTAGGAAGGTTATTAAATTTAAAAAGAATTAAACCAAAACTAATAATGCCCCAAGGGCTGATTTATGAATTAAATCTTTGAATAAACTCCTTAAATTAATTTAAAAAGTCAATCATTGATGAAGAGCCCATTTAGGGCTAAATCATCTGATTTTTAGAATTAGTAAAACTATGACTGTATAATATAAAACAATTTTACTACAACTACTACTTGTTCTTTCTTTTTCAAGCTACGGTCAAATACAGACCTACTTCCAGTTAACTGCGTATTATTACTATTACCATGACAGTTGGTCGCTTAGAATTTTAAAAACTCTGATTTTTGTAATAACTAGCTTGACTCGAAGGTTCTCGAAGTGTACTAGTAGTAACAAAGTGCTCCATTCCGGAATAGGTAGAGATAAATGTCAATACTTACATCAACATCGTCCGCAGTTTGATGAAATCGCAATGCTCGGGGTTTTCCACCTCCACCACTCCCCAGGGGTACAACCGACCGCGAACCTTGCGTCCCTTAACTTCCAGCAGGGTGGTGGAACCGCACACCGCAAACGGTACCGCTTCCTTCAGCTGCCGCACCTGTTCCTTGTAGTCCTCGTCCTCGTCGCTATCACAGTCTGGCAGTGGATAGATTTTGATCCCATTGTCTTCGATTTCCTGCAGGATTCGGCACTTAAGGCGCTGGATTTCCTTCTTGGTTAGCACATCGGCTTTCGCAATCACCGGGACGATGTTCACCTTGCAGTGGAGCTTCTTCATGAATTCAATATCCAACGGTTTCATGCTGAAAATAAAGAGAATGTTTTAGAATTTACTGTTTGATGACGTTTTCCCATCACACTTACCCATGCCCAAAGGGCGATATGAAGTAGAAGCAGCAGTGTATCCTATTGTCAACGATATTTCTCCGGTTGAGACCGCTTTCGTCCCTCAGGAAACGTTCGTACTGTTCGTCGATGTACTCCAGAATGGCACTGAAACTGTCGCTGTTATCGATGGCATCACCGAATCCGGGAGTGTCGACCACCGTCAGTCGTAACTTCACACCGCGCTCCTCAATCTCCACAGTGGACGCGTCAAGCTTCACTGTTTGGTTCTGCTTCTCGACCGCATCCGGTACCACTCGCTCGGGATAGAGATCACTGAGGAACAAGCTGTTCACCAGGGTGGACTTTCCCAGGCCCGACTCACCGACCACCATCAGTGTGAACTCGAATCCCTTCTTGACCGACTTGCGGTGCACCTGGTTGGGTAAATTGGCAAAACCCACGTAACCCGATGTTTCCACGTTGGAAAACTGCGAAATGGAAAGCGAGAAAAGAAAACAGAGAAATCAAACAGATTGTTCCACTACCTTACATCACACACTAAATCAAATTGAGTATTTTGTTGTTTCTTCATGCATTTAAAAAAAAAAGCACACACAGACGATTCGGTCTCGTAACGAACCTCTGGCGTGGATGGTTTACAGAATTGTTTGATATCTCTCATCGCGCTGCTGCTGTTGCTGCTGCTACCCGTGTTTACACGACGAAACGCTAATTGTTACTAGGTAAGTCAATCGGAGATATGAGTGAAAGAAAGCTTGTACCTTGGATAGCTTGGATTTGGAAAATTTGAAATTTCCACACCACCTGTGTACTGGGCGCTCCATTAAAGGTCTAAGCTTGGGGACGGGAAGTCGCACACCTGTTGCTGAATAGTATGGTAGTCGAGGAGGAAAGTCCAGTTGCTGCTTTGTATGCACATCTCGTACGACGGGTAGTGAATGCAAAGCGCGGCATAGTCGATATGTTTGCATACACGGCATATGCGATCCGTGACCGATAAAGAATTGTGTTTTGTGTAACGAAACTTTCACTAAATTGTAAGATGTAGTCAAGAAAGAAAGTTTCCATTCTATGCCCCGATAAAAATCGAAACTGAAGATGTTCCCGCAAAGTGTGTGGGTTGACGATATGGGCCTGCCACCTTCATTTTCGAGTGCTCAAAACCGTACATGCGTCCATTATTCAGGTGTTACAAATTGACCATTTATGTAGCTGTTTGCGTCAATGTGTGGTAAATTTTCCATTCGTGTTGGCCTTCAGAAAGCGATCCGCAATAAGAACCTCAGATGTGTTTTGGCTGTTCTACATACAGCTAGAAGCGGAAAAAAAATTCTTGAAATTCCAATTGCTCTTGAACTGGCTAATCGCTATTGACCTTGGATGGGCTGTATCCCTTCCTCGAGGGAATCCGCTCAGCTAATTAAACTTGGCCGTTTCCATTTCACCTTCACTGTCGAATCAATGCCCGGCATGTCTAGAAAGCTTGCCTTTTGCTTTGAAAAATAAAACGAAAAACCCAAAATGCAACGTTTGCATCTGCATCGACGTACGCAATGGCATGTAAAAACCGTTCCATTCTGCGCAGTGTGCCTGCCTCTCAATGCCAATGATAATGAACAGGCAAAATTGATATTAATTACTCTGACGACGATGCGATGCAGTTGGGTTTTTGGTACGTTGTTGTCGTTATTGCCTTCGTGCTGCATCTTGGGTGCACGCTTATGGGCTCGCTTACACTTTCTCCGGGGTAACGTTTCGTGGTTGTTATTGTATTAATAAATTTTATGAGCCATGATTTTGTTCTGAGTGTCTTTTGGAGTTCGTGTGGGAAGTCATTCCCGTTCAGTCTCATCACATGTCGAGCGCGTTCTGTTTACATCAACGTACGCTCAAACGCAGCTGCCGGACGAACAACGGCGCGTCGTCCTCGTTTGTAATCAGTGCTACAACAATTCATAGCAGAGGCTCAAAGGCTTATTTTTTTTATTCTGGATCTCGGTTGGTTTGAACACAGCGCATTCATTCATTCATTCATATTCGTTCATAGAACAAACACACAAAGTCTTGGAGCAGGAATCTTATGCTGATGTGTAGCGTCCCGTCGTTTTTGTTTATATTCAGAAATGTGCTCACACCAGACAACGACACCGACGTGGATAAGCATTTATCATTGAAGTTCACTGTATAAGGTGTAGGCCTTGTGATGGAAAGTAGCTTCAATTGTGGGTTCCACTATACACTTTGTGGAATAAAGTATCTCCAACTGACGGCTCCGTTCACAAAAGCTTATTTAAACAGACTCGTAACATCTCCCAGCAGATTGTTTCCAGCTTGTTTTCAATGATTGAAATGCATTACGAGACAGGTTTTAGTACATATTCCTCACTAGACCAGAAATTGGTGTTGGGGAAATGGGGATGAACAAGTCCAATGCACCCAGATTCCTCGCATTATAGCATTATAACCGTTTGTTCAGATAAGCGCGATTTTGTAACAAACTGTTACCTTAATCAACATGATATAACCTACTCTTCGCAGCACGAAAAAAAAATCCATCGCTTCCAATTTCCGGTCTCTGAATTTCCCTATCTGGGTCCCATTTACACAACCTATTCGGGTGCGGCTGCTGATCGTGATAAGCGTAAAATGAATTTTCTATTCATATTTTCCTTTCTCATTGTTGGTCGGTAGCGCACCATTTCTAAAGCTATGTCTATTTAGAATCCGGAATAATAAAATCATCTGTATCTCGGTAACGGAATGACGTACAAATAAGTTTAATACATCAAAGACAAGGTAATTGTACGCACTGTACTTTAAAGAAAACAAATATCAATACAAAATATTTCTCTTCGTACCTCCGGAGTCAACTTCCTTGGCACATTTGTTCCACATTTTGGTCATCTGAGTCGCGTGCCGAGCCGTTTATCCACATTTCTTAAGCTTCCACTTCATTATTGCCCAAGAACCTCATCGATGGGCCGGAACTGCCGGGCAGTTGGGTGGATTTATGTTTTTATCGAAGAAATCTACGTAATTATCGCGGTACCACTGGATGACTTCTCGACTGTAGTGGCAACTCGCCAAATCTGGCCAAAACTTCACGGGACCTTTATCGGCTTTAATGAAAGGTAGTGCGCGATTTTTGAGGCATTCTTTCTTGTACAGCTTCGAATCCATCGTCTTATTCGCCACGAACACTTTGGTCTTTGCTCCGCAGCTGCATATCCTGCCAAATCAGTTTTTTTTTTGGCAAATTCGTCCATAAAAGCAAACTTAAAATCCGCAGGAACATCTCCTCGTGCCGTCGCCATGTAGAATTTTTGGCCAGGAAACTGTCCGAAATCCATTTTGACGTAGGTTTCATCGTCGATGAGCAGGCATCCTTGGTACTTCGTCAAAACCTGGTGGTACAATTTCCGAGCTCGAGTTTTGGTGACGGAACTTTGCTTCAACGTTCTGTTTGGTTGCTTGCTGGCTCGATAAGAACGATATCCTGCTCGCAAACGAATTCTTCGGTACTGCAAGCAGCAGCGTATTTTGGTGAGATTTCATTATCTGATAGTCCAGGGTTTGCTCTGACGGTTTTCAACACCTTCTGGTTCAGCTTGCGGTCATATGTTCCACAACGACGCTTGCCTTGAGGCACTCGATCCACGCTCTTTCGCTCCCTGAAACGTTTGAGCACATCATACACGGTTGATTTGGCGATTTTCAACGTTTTTGCGATTTTTATTGCAGACCACGTTGGATTATCAACGTGGGTGTGCAGATTTTTTTCTCTCCTCTCGTTTTCCATCTGGAATAACTTTTGACTCACTGCACGAAACACCGTGAAATGTATACTACAGGCGTCTAGGTAATCAAATCGCTGTAAAAAATCTTGCAGCGGTCACTTTCCGTGCCGCTGCAAGACAATAAGTGATTCCAGATTCTAGCTGGACAGAACTTTAGCCAACAATCTAGTCATACTTAACAGGCAGAAGGAATGGTGTGGTGCAATCACTGCACTGCCGTTCTACTCATACTTGTCCCAGAGCATCATCCACATACATATCCAAACTTAGGCTAGTTTGTTTCACGATAATCGAGGAAGTGCTTTGTTAGAGCATATCTCCTATGTTTTTATTATGGAATGAATAAGACGAAAAATCAAATTCAATAAATATATTTTTGTAATTTTCTTTACTATTTGAAATTTCTACAAAACTTTATGAAGATTGGCTGAAAATTGTGCTTTCTACAAGTATGGGTGGTGATATTTCGCTCCAATATAAAATGTATGGAAAATCGGAAAAAAAAGTTCTACTAAGTTTTCAAATATGAGCACATTCGCGCACATACTCAACAATAGGCTTATTTTTAAGATTGTTTTGCCAGCTTTCTGAAAATCTGGGTTTCATCTTGCGTAAATTTGCGTAAACACGTTTCCAGGAAGACCGAGTCCTGGAGTATTTGGGAAACCCGAAGGATTTGTAAATTCATAAATCTCATACTAGATTTCGACGGTTTTACTCTTCTTATAATGAAGCGTATCTAGAGTACGGGACGAGTTTTAAGCAGTTTATTCAGCACCTGAGACATTTGATGAAGTTGTATGTAATCTATCATTTGAACTGCCAATATATAGACATTAATCCCTCTGCTTACTTCTGGTCTATTGGCACATACCTTCAGCAACGAGCATTAGACTCAAAAACTGTCATAAAGTTCCCAATTGCAGGGACTTTTTGAAAGCATGCGGATTGTTTTCGATTAAAAAAAATGTTTTCTTCAGCTCCGTAATCTGTACATAAACTAAAAATATTGTATGAGCGCGATTCCGTGCATGTGTGCGAAGGCAAACTGAAATAGACCAGTTCACGATTTGCTGCAAACCCATCCGCTCTCGAAAACAATCACCCAAAACATGTCGATTACAACGATAACAAACTCGTTTACTAGCAGGTTATGAGACAGACGTACACGACCGAACTTTTAGTTTGTCATTGATCTTTAGACTGGCAATGTGTATTTCTTAGTTTTCTCTCACGCAAATGTTAGCCAAGGTGACTGTGACGACAAACGGGATGCTTTGTTTAAAAACAAACAAACGCAAGAAACAGCAGGCTTCGCGTTACAATACCGGAGCGCTATATCCGTGGTTAACAAAGAAGAGAGGAAACATGGGCTCCCTCAAAAGCAACAGTGATGCCATTGCTGCCGCTCATCAGCGAAGCAATCTTTATCGTTGGGTACTATTGACCCAAGTAACAATTTAAGTTTTATTCCAGCCGAATAGCAGTCTTCCCGGCTTTGTTGATAAAACTACATTCAAAACTGTTTCGTCCATCATCACCTTCTCTATGCATCTTTAAAGCCAAAATGTGTACAAAGTGGCCCACTCTATAGACGGTTGTGAAAACAAATGAATAAGACCTTTACAAGACCATAGAGATTTTGAAAATGTTCTAGTGAAAGATGTTATGACCACTTGAGAACCTTCTTCAAACCTATTGGCTGCCATCAAAACCAGCATAGGGCCAAATGGCCACAGCTGTCAAACTGCACGGTGATATCGTGGTTGGTTTTTCTTATTTTGCTTTGTTCGATTCTCTGCTCTTCTGATTCATTAAGCAGTTAATAATATCTTGGAAAAAAAAAAGTTCTAGCGTTGCGAGAAATTTTGTTTCATAGCAAAATATCCAAAACAAATTGAGTTTTGGCACAGTGTATCGTGCTCCAAATCATATGCGCATTTAATTTTATGGTGAATATTGGTACGATAAGAGCCGAAAATTAAAGCGCCTCGGAAATAATGCGAGTTTGAGTCTACAAAAACAAAATTGAAATAAATATAATCGATAAATTAATCATGAATTTCATGAAAATTTATGGAATTAAACGAGGTTATCTAAAAGAATGCTAAAAATGGTCTCTGATCTACAGTTCTTCGGAATTACACATAAAATTTGGTGTATTTATTTTTCCACATTTCAGTTATTTCTTGTATTTCAATATGGCGATTGGAAAAAATCACTGTTTTGGCAAAAAGCCAATTTATCTTCGTAATGGCTACTATAAAACTCTTTCGTCATTTGGTGGCTTTCCTCAATGCCAATTGGCCATTTACTGCATTTACTAGAGGCAAAATTGCTTTAAATTCCTTTTTAAACTGATAATAATAAGGTAATTTGAATGAGTCCTAAAGCGGCATTTAGAATCAGCATTTTACGAGTTCATAAAAAAAAATAACAATCAAAAGTGGAGTTCATAAAGTCAAATTAAAACCTTTGATAGGAGTAAAAGGAACTTCACAAGACAAGGTTTTAAGATTACTGTAAAGAAGCTGTGTTGGTTCTTATAAACCTGACTTAAAGTTGAAACCTATTGGCACCTCTTAGTACCGTTATTAAACCAAATTGATTTCCAGCGGCTTTCATAAAACGTTAATAAAACTTTAAATAGCTGGATGGTTTTGGCAATGTTACTTGGGTGACAGCTCCGAAACATGTTTTTGTATTGCATATGAAAGTGCCAGATGATGGACAATATAATCATAAGCATAGATCAACCTCAAAATAAATAGTGAGTTCAGATTATCTAAATAAGTAATAAATTTAACTCAATGTTCAACATCACATTCAGGCTAAAAGCCTAGCTGTGAGAGAGAGAGCTGTTGAAGACATGCTCTCCGGTACACGCAATTAAATCTAGACAAAATTGTCAAAAGGGTCGAAAGTTACATTTGTAAACAATGGCCTCTAGCGTATTTTTCTCTCCCACAACCAAAATAGCACCAGAAACATATGTACAATTGTTACAATTGTTCGATTGTTTCGATCTTTTGACCATTTTGTCTAGAAATGCAAAATACACAAAGGCAAAATTTGAGTGAACTTCTTCAGCAGGTAAGAAACTTATGGTTTTCTAGATGATGTACTTTAAATCTTCAAAATGACAGTAATAAATTGTTAATCATTCATCTATTGCCTCCCCCCCCCCTTTTTGAATTTATTGGAATCAGTAAACTAGTTCCGGAGATACCCCCGGGGAAGAGGCCAATGCCTGGCTTAGATCAAAACCCATTATGCGATACCATAAAATACATGAGAATTCAAAAATAAGTCCAATGGTGATGACATCAAAATTACATAACCACATTGGCTAAATCCGGGTTGATGTTCCTGCTACTCCGGGAAAGTGACCAGATTTGGATTTGTATCAAAACCCATCATGCGACACATTAAACAACATGAGAAAATAAAAAATAAATACAATGTTGAAGATATCAAGTCTCCAGGACCACAATGACTACATCCGGGTTCGTATTCCTAGTACTCCCAGAGAAGGTATAAAAAAGGTCAGATCTCACGATAGGTGCATAAATTTAGGTTTTTATTTTCAAATAAATGTACATGTAATGTATGGACGAATTCCATTTGTGATTTCGACTGGACACTGGATGGTCCTTCGTGTTAGCTGGAACATCCGAAGTATCAGAAAGTTGTGCATCACTTTCATTTTAAAAGCAACGAAACTCAAACATCTTACTCGGTTTATTATAAGCGTATCAGCTATTCGTGTGCTCCTTTAACATTTAGCGGATGATATGAAAAGTTCTAGGAAAGTCTTCACGGAGCGAAAAAAGAACTTAACAAACATGTTTTTTCAAATAGAGGGTTAATAAAAAAAAGCTAAATAACAGAAGCCTCAATACAACGTTCAACACATTAAGAATCACAAATTATGTCACCCAACATCGTAGAAAAATATGAGTACCCCCCTTTTAAACTTTTCTTAACTTTAAACTCCATCCTCTTAGAACGTAAATTGTACATGACCGCTCATAGTCCAGTGACAAGCTTTTTGTTATGCTGAAACGAAATTCCAGCAGAAGCGGGCACAGAACTTCCACTCCGTACTTCGTTTTCATTAGTATATGTGATCATATTGCATTAATATGTGTGATATGGAATGATTCAATCCAACGGTTCAAGTGAATTTCCTCTCCAAGGCAATGGCCATCGGCAGGGCGCACATATAAGGCTTGTTCGCGACAAAATCTGGACAGATTAAATTTAGAATAGAACTTGCTGTTTGTTCAATACAAGATGCATGTTTTATTCATTTAATTGTGTATTATTAGTCATCTTACAGTTACTTAATTAGGTGCATGAAGAAACTATGAACTTTTGAATTTACTCCAGCAATTAGGGCCTGTGCAGACTTCTCTGCAACCGATTAAGCTTATTTTGTCCAAGATTTTCGAGATTTTTCTATACTTGTAGCTTGTTTATATTCACGAGAGCACAATACCCCTCGATAGGTCACAACTTCGGGCACAAAGCTTCTTTAGGCATTCTTTACGGCATATTTCCTTGTTTACCGTTCCGGTAGTGATGAAGATTTGGCTTGCTCGACCACAGCTGCATATTGTTCTGCCAAATCAAATATTTATTGGGAAACTTTGCCTTTTACTTCGTCCTGAAATGCTCCTCTACGTTGTTCCCATTGCATGGCAGTATAATAAGTATTGTTTATTGTTTATTTGAAGTAGACATCAACAGACCAAGTTTAGGTCCTAATGATGTTAAATAGAAAAAAAAAAATACAATAAGAAACGATTACAGTGGAGTCAAGACATAAAAATAAATAAGTAAAAATAAAATAATTAAAGCTATACACTATCTTAACTACGTGCGTCCATTGTTCTAAAACGGTAGAAAATCTCCGACGAAGTGCGTTCCGCGTCCGATGGAAATCGAAAATGGACGCCACCCTATTGAAGGTTCGCTGCAACCCGTTAATAGCGCTATTCAACCCATAGTTGGTGCGGCGAAAAGCCTTGGCCTTGGTTGGACGTTGATGCTAATTTGTTGAAGGATCCTTCCGCAGTCGATTCTTCCTTGTAGCACATCTGCAACAGTTAAAGCTCTACAGACATCTCTCCGCAGAGGCTCCATGTCGACCAACTGACACCGACTTTCGTAGCTAGGAAGACGAAAAGGGTCGCTCCAAGGAAGTCTACGAAGTGCGAACCGAAGAAAACGGCGTTGAATAGATTCGATTCGCTCAGCGCCATTATCATAGCATGGACTCCAGACTGCTGAACAGTACTCCAGTGTCGAACGTACGAGAGAATAATAGAGCGATTTTAGGCAGTGAATGTCGCTGAAGTTCTTCGCAACCTTGAATATAAAACCGAGTGTCCTTGAAGCTTTGTCAACAACAAACGATAAATGTTGCGTGTGCATCAGTTCCTAATCCAGCTGAATTCCTAGGTCTTTAACGCACTGCGTTCGTTCAACGGACATACCGAGAAGACGGTAGTTGAACAGAATTGGTTGTTTCTGACGTGAGAAGGTTATCACTGAGCACTTGGCCGGATTGACCACCAACCGATTTAGAGTACACCATCAACCTGCGCTTGAAGAAAATGGCAATTGGCGGTTGAACAGATTCGCATAAAGATTTTCAAGTCATCAGCAAACGACAGGCCCTCCGATAACATAATGTACGTCGTTGAAGTATAAAAGAAATATCAACGGTCACAGATGGCTACCCTGCAGTATCCCGGACGTCGCGCAGAAACTCCTTGAAATAAAGGTCACCCAAGGCAACTGTCAATTGACGCCCTGTGAGATATGATTGAAACCATCTTAAAAGATAACCACCAACTCTTAGTCTGTCAAGTTTAGCGATCGCGATATCATGATTCAACTTGTCGAAAGCTGCCGTTAAATCTGTGCAGATGACGTCCGTTTGGCATCGAGCGATCATACCATCAGTGGTGTACGACGTCAGGCACAATAGGTTTGTAGTTGTGGAACGCCCTGGTGAAAATCCGTGCTGGTCGTCGCTTAACAACTGCTTGCAATGTGTGAAAAGCGAGTTCTTAACGACCAGTGCAAAGCTTCGATACAGCGCTTAACGATGTGATTCCTCGATAGTTGTTCACGTCCCGCTTGCTTCCTTTTTTATAAACCGGAAACATGTCCGCCATTTTCCAGCAATAAGGAAATGTACTGCTAGAGAGGGACATCTGGAATATCTGATGAAGTGGATACAGAAGACAAGCCATGTTCTGTTTCAGAAAAACCGACGGAACCCCATCGGGTCCGGGCTTAAGCGATGTTTTAAAGTGTAATGCCGCGTTCGAGATTGATTCTGAATCCACATCAACTAGGCTGAGTGTTTGATTTGCTAAAAGAACATTGCCGGCATTAGCGTGAACAGAATGACTGGTTAGTCTCTCGTCTTCATAAACACTAGCAAATTTTACCGAGAACAGATCGCAAATTTCCTGTTGAGTGCCAGCAGTTTCGCCATTATAGAACAAGCCTACTTCCTTACGTTGTTGATTAACATAGCTACAAAAAGATTTCGGATGAGATTTGAGGCGCCGTTGAACCCCACTCAGATAACGTTGAAAAGTATATCGGTAAGCTACTTAAAGTCTTCCAGCACATAAGTGTTATCGTCCATTATTACGCAGGAAAACTTCGTCAAATATTCGCGAAACAACTACTTGCGAGCCCGGGCTTTAGCCGTCACATTCTGTTTATTTTTCACCTTGAACGACTTCATACCTTGTCGGTGCTTGGAAGTATGCAGGAAAGTTGGAGACATTCCTATTTTCCTAGCCCAGTACGTACCGAAAGACGAGGTCTCTTCTGCAACATTTGCTTCACCTTCGCGTCCTTCCTTAGGTTCCTGAGATCCGTTTTTGTTCCGCTCCCAGTCTTCCTGGCTGTTGTCAAATGTGTATCGAAAGATTTAAGATCGTTATGGACAGTGCTTGCAGGAAAACCAAGTTTTTTTGCAAGTTTTCTTACTGACAGATCCGGATTTTCATTGCAACCGCACACAATTGCTTTTCCCACTTGCTCTTCTTTCGATGCGATCTTCAATGTAAGAGCTTGTTGTATCACCAAAATATTGGTTTATTTTTACACATTGAACATACGTTCATCAGTCTGCCAAATATTTCACAGATTTTGTCGCGAACAAGCCTCGGATCGCCTCCAAATGAGCGATAAACTACCGGAACTGCAAGCAACCCATTTCGGATGGGTTGTCGCAGGGAACATTGACGTCGAATCAACATCCTAGCAGTGCTAAGCTGCCAGTCTTACTTCTGAAGGTCTTCGTCAGTTCTGGGAGCTGGTAGTAATTGCGGAGTCAGCGAACAAGACTTGTGGGATAGGGTTTTTCAATTTACCCATCTTCAAGATAAGACTGGCAGACATGCGGTTAGTTTGCCAGTCCGTGAAACAAGAGCAATCATACAACCAAAACCTGACCATGCGTCCGTTTCTCTCATTAGAACAAAGATTCAAGACGAACCCGGAGTTGAAACAACAATATTGTCAACTAATCGATGAGTTTGAAGAACTGGAACATTGTTGACTGCCGATAGGAATTGATATAGACTGGGGTGAGAGCTAACCATGCTTTCCACTACACCATCGTCAGAAAAAGATTAAAGAATTGATATGAATATGCTGATATGCTGAAAGATGAACATGCATATTGTTATTGATCTAGAAAACCAGGAGTTACACGAATCGATGAAGCAATATTTCGTTGTTGAAGAATCGAGCGAAACTGTCAAACCAGAAGCCTATCGTAGTCAACCGATTTTAACGATGTGTACGATGGGAAGTTCTCCCAGCAACTGATGCAATTCGTGGTTCATTCGCCTGATTCACGTTCCGTCTTGCATCTGCACTCCACCGAAGATCGTACGCAGCACCTTCCGTTCAAAGACACTAAGGGTGCGTTGGTCCTTCACTAGCAATGTCCAGATTTCGTGGCCGTAGAGAACAACCGGTCTAATTAATGTCTTGTAGATGATCAACTTTGTAGTTCGGCGAACTTTGTTCGATCTTTGCGTGCTTTGGAGTCCGAAGTAGGCACAATTATCAGCCATAATGCGACTTTGTATATCTCTGCTGCTGTCGTTATCGGCGGCCACCAATGAACCAGATACACAAATTCGTCTACTACCTCGATTCCATCACCGTCGATCTGAACCCGGGGTTGGAGGCTAACATTGTCTATTCATAAGCCTCTTTCCATTATGTATTTTCTTTTAAATGCATTAATCACATGCCCAATCCTACCAGCTTAAGCGTTAAGTCTGATGTACGTTTCAACGTCGTCGGCGAAGCCAAATAGTTGGACAGACTTCCTGAAGATCCTGCCACTTCCAGCTCTTCGAATCACACCCTCCAGTGCAATGTTAAACAACAAACACGACAATCCATCACCTTGCCGTAGCCCTCTCTGAGATTCGAAGGGACTCGAGATTGTCCCTGATACTCGGACGACACACATCACTCGATCTAATCCTTGGACCAACCGATAATAACTTGCTGGCTGTTTTTTAAACTGTGTGGAAATCGTCAGGATCGTCATTATCGAAAATTTTCGCCTCTTTTTATCACCAATTACTTTGCCTAGACAACTCGAAAACCCATTTTTCACGTTACCTGGATTCCTCCACAGCAACAATCCTTGGTAAAACGCAGCTTTAAAATCTTGTATAAGTCGCCGTAAAACCTTCGCTGAATTAGTCGGAGACAGTCACCGAGCTTTGTGCTATATTTCTGTTTGACGGTTCAGTGCAGCAGCCGCTAATAGACGTCATCCGCTTCTTAGATTCTCCGACTAGAACCGACTGCAAGGAGCGACTGCCTACGTTCTACGTAGTATTCTTCGTTCCGAAGGTGGGAAGCATCCGAGTCCGGACTTGCTGATCCAAAAGGAGTTCAAGAACACTGAGATCCTACTTTGGCAGCAAATACAAACGGTGTCATCCGGATGAACAGTAGAATTACAGCGGTGCCGGCGGTACCGATAGAGGCTATAAATACTCAATAATATTATCGAAGAAGCACCCTGCACCCTGGATCTTCTCGTGGAAGAGTATCATCAGTGGTTCCTACATGGGAATAGATTCGACAACTATCCAGGAGATGTTCGCTCTGCCGTATTAGGAAAGCTGCTCCAAAACATCCTGTGATGGCACCGTTACCAGTAGCTAGAGTGACTGGATTTGTGAGACCATTGCCGCACACTAGCGGGAACTATTTCGGACCGTTGATGGTCACACATTGAAGTAGCAATCGTGTGTGATGGCATTTAGGCGTGTGTGGCTTGTCGTGGTTCTCCGGAGACTTTCTACAACGATAATGGGACGAACTTCCAGGAATCAAGCAATCTACAGGCAAAACAGATCCAGGATTGCGTCCTAACATTTCCAGTTCCAGTACCAGATGGTACTTCAACGATCCGTGAAGACAGCCATGTTAGTGATTGCCGATCATCCGAATCATCCGAGCGATAAGTTGCCGATTTGAATCCTGGAAGCTGAAGCTATCGTCAACTTTGGACCCCTCATCGATATCCCACTGAGTTCCAGGAGCAAGAATGCCGAACCACTTTCTACTCTTCGGTACAAAATGAGTAAGGCAAACTGAGATGGTGGTCGACACGAGCGCAGGATGTACCTACCAATGAAAACCAGGCTCACCAAGTGGTTTGAGCCTATGAAGCCGCTCAAACCTGGACACCTGGTACGCACTTCGATGGAGGAACACAACATGGGTGGCTGAGAGATCCCGTCTTTGATGTGACCAATGCAGCTGATGGGCAAGTACGGCGTGCAGTAGTGCAAACGAAGAACGACCAGATAACTCGACATGGTCACGAAGATATCTGGATCCTTCGAAACTATCCATATCTATCAACACAGACGTCAAGGAGAGCTGATGACGTGCATGTCAAACGGAGAATTTTTGTAATTCTGCTAATGTAAAATAAAGGAAAACATGTGGACTCAATTCGTTGCTAGATCATTCTGGTAAACTTAAAGTATTGAATTTAAAAGCTACCTAAAGCTCAATTAAAAGCCCACAGTGATTCTACCCACTGAGTGAGTTTACTACTGAATTAAGTAAACTGAGATAATTTTTGATAACTAATATGCTGTGGAAACTTAACCATAAATTTATGAAACCTAGGAAGAACAGAAAGTTTGGATAGAAAGTGTTAAAAAACAAGAACAACACGATCGTTTTTGCGTCAAGCCGAACACAACAAATATCCAAGAGAGTCGCAAAATGTTGATTCCATGCATGGAGTCATACCTCAGGTTCACAACTTTTTCCTAGCGTTCATGGATATGGAGTACAATTATGGGAGAAGAGGATTTCTTCCTTGGTCAATGTTTTCCCCCCAATTCGACACCCATTACCACAACATGATTCGATGCACGACATCGACCATGAATCCATTTGGAGAAAGCACTCGTGGAACGATCGAAAGGTTATTAAACTGACTCACACTCACCACCATCGTCATTTTATTTTTGCGCCCAAATAGTATGATTTCATCACTCACCATCACTTAAATAGTAAACTAAAAAAGAGCTAGGCAGTAGCCGTAACACTGGAATTGCATTAAAAAATGAATGTGCCTCTTTCGCTTTGCGGTACCTTCACCAAAATAGTTGAAGCATATTGTAAATACGAACGGCACAAACGGCGGTGCTGCCGGGAAAAGTCGACGTGGTTGGAATTGGAAATTAGTTTTTCGTCTATTTTTCAACAGTTAATTTTGTATGCGCCAATCAGGCCATGCTCTGCTCAACACATGGAACGTGCAATGCATATCTGCACGTAGATATCTACTAACTTAATTGGTAGCCTAAGTAAGAGATGGCACAAATCAACTTGTTTAGTGCTGTCGGACGAAACTTAAGGAGAGACGCTTCAGAATCCTATGTCATACATTAACACCTCGCGATTTATGAAGCTCAAGTCACAGCAAAACAGGTATAACTAAAACAACGGCCCAAGATTTATTGAAATTTGTACTTCAAAAACGCGAGTTGGTGGTTCAAGTCGTTCAGTGTGGTGGTCGTAATCGTCATCGTTTAGTAGCATATAGCCGATACGATCCTGTACAAAAACAATGAATCGGTGAGCTGAGAACAACGCATCAACTGAACAGCCACTCACTTTGAAAGTCTTCTCATTTGAAGCGGTTTAATGAATCACTAATTGTGTAGAAAATGCAGTATACTGCTATGGTTGAATTGGCACGCGGGATGTTCTAATAGTAGCACTAACAAAAAAATAATGCATCCGGCATTGTTCATCAAAACTTAAGTAACAACGCAGTATTGATGAAACAATATGTTTGAATTATACTGTTCCTTTAAACAAGCTTTTTGTTTTATCTTTATTTATGATCATTTCAGCGCTCGAGGTTGTGTTTTCACTTTTCAAAGTAACTTAAAAAACTCGATTTATAAATACCTCTCACATTCTTTTACGTTGTTTTTAATAGTGATAAGTCAGCGATAAGAACCTAAATAGAACTGTTTATCTTAAGCCAAGCAGGATTTGCATACGCAAATTGTTGTATAAATCTTTATGTAGCATCAGCAGTTCAAATGCGCTGCGAAGTCTCAACTCAGCACAGGGGACATAAACAACTTTTTCGAAGCTCTACATGTGCGATAGAATATGCAAAACACAAAAGTCTACGAAGAGGGTAAAGAACAACGGTACAGAATGACTCATGCCACTACTAGTATAACCCAATTGATTCTCGGAATCGAGACTATAAATATGCAGTCGCAGTCATAATTTAACCAATGACCACACTGAAACACCGTTGACCCCACCCAGACTCGAATCGGTTCTACACAATCCTGGACGTCACCCAATACAATTGAATTAGTTTTTCATCCTAATCGAATTCGACTGGACATTTGAACAGATCCCCACTGTAGTCAAAATATTGATCTCGCCATTCCCCCTTAAAAATTCAACCTAAAAGCCATGTTGTGATTCTCCACCGCAGTTTCAAGTTCATCAAGCTGCCTGCCGCCATCTAGCTCGATTCCCCGTACCGTCGCAAATTGGTCCCACCCTCACGGAGACACACTCGTTCACCATTCAACTCACCGTCTTTCCCGACTCCGTCGACATTTTGCCGCTGCCCGTTCTCCTGAGACTGTCCAGTTTCGATGATTTTTCCTCTGTTTTTGGAAGCGAATTCCAACTACGAGCAGCAGTTTCCGGCGAACAAACACAAAATAAAGCACTGTCCCCAATAGTGAGCGCTCCGCAAAACTGCGATTGTCAGCAAATCATCGGCAACAAACGGCTGCAGGCAAAGGCAAAGCACAATGGAATCGATTTTCTTGTGTTGATTATTTCTCGCGTAACATTAGAATAGAGACTATTCTTGTTAATTGACTCTCTTCAACGACTTTCTCTTTGGCCACAAAATAAACGCTTTCGTAGCTCTGCTAGCAATTTAGATCAATAAAAGTTGCTGTTAGATAGTATATTCTCCAAGAAAGTATATCTATTCAATCCGCGATACTCGCAGAAGAGGATGTTGATGAAAAGAATCACTCAACAAAGATAGGCTGTTTCCTCGTGTGACGCGAGATTTCGCAGGCTGAGAGCGCTGCTTGTTTCCACGGCTTGTTTTAATCTACTACGCTCGCATAAACGCACTAAACACCGATAATCATCACCGAACAAAAAAAAATTTACGTGTGCTCACTTCTTGTATTGGCGATAATTACAAGATCGGGGAAAATAGCCAATAACCGCTGCCGCGTATCAGTTTGTTTTCAATTCTTTTCTCCGGGTTCTAACTTTAGCAGCTCGTTTTTCAACAAACTACCGAATGGATAATGATGACTGGATAACGAATGCAAGCACTGACACCACACAACACAACAACGAACGGCGATCAAGTCTGGACTGCGGCTCGCCGTCGCATCAAGTTTCGTGTCGGGGCGTCAGTCAGTCAGTCAGCCAGTTTCGGGCGAAATCCACCAAACCAATACAAACAAAAAGTGCTCGCTCAGGGATGCCAGTAAACAATGAATTTAAGAAATTGGAGCGATTGACAAATTTCTGATCAGATCAACCCGCATAACGAAAAACAATTTGCTTCAGAGTCAAAACTATCCTCAAAATGTAAGATGAGCATACACAAAGAATAATGATTGTTGAGACCAAAAAACCGGTTGCTACAGCCTGAAAAGTTACGCTGGTTCTTTTTCATAGAAAGCGGTTTGCTTTCACAACAAAAAAAAACGTTCCAAAACTGTCAAGTCAAAAATATTCCTGATTGCACATTTAAAAGTTGAAACCGCAAAACGGATTGTAGAACTGTCAAATTGTAACCATGGCATTGTTGAAAATGTAAAGGTCGGTATTCGTAGTTCGGAAAGAAATTTCGCTTTCTATCCCAAGCCCATGTTAAATTTACTCGTTTACCGAAACGGAAAAGTAAAGCAATCTGTAAAGAAATTTCCTGAAGCAGTAATCCACCCGAAAAAGGACGAGAAATAAAATTTGAACTTGTAAGGTTTCCACGCAAACAAGTGGAGCTCGTCCTTTTACTTTCGGAAAATAGTCCGCTCTGATTATTCCGTAAGCGAGTGCGACATCTCTGTTCCATACAAATCAATTGTCAAAATTCCGCTTGGTAATATTCAACAAAATTCCGTAACCTCTTTACTTTTTAGGTCGATACTGGCCTTAAGCAAATAATTTTGATTTCAAAATGAATTTTTTACCTGGTAGCTGTCATGCAACTCAACAATAGTAAGCTGTTAAGATTGAAAATAAAAATATTACTTTTATCATGATTCGTTTTTTTTTTTTAAGATGAATCATTATCAACATTAGAATAATAAGAGAAAATCATTTGTTTTTAAATAAAAGTCGCAGTAATATTTATTTTTAATTAATGTTTGCTATTTTTTCGTGTTTTGTTAACATTTTTATTCTGTCGTTCTGGTTTATGTAGTAAAACAACGGATTTCTTAACTTGAGCACTCACTCAAAAGCTGCATTCGGAATATATTAATCGTCTAAATGTTCTCTTTGGAGTCGTATTTTCGTCCCGCCATCAGGATATAACAGCATTTCCAAACACAAATGAAAAAATTTAATAAACTTTCACTCACGACGGTTAACACAACGTTGCCTTGAACCTGCAAGCAGTCACTGATGCCGGTGGTTTCATGCTCCGGCACATCGAAGGCGTCTCTCGCTTCAGTTCCGGCCGGAACAGTCTCGCCCGGTGTCCTGCTGGGAATTGACTTCGAGTTGTACGTCAGCCAGCGGTCGTCGACGGTTTCGTAGTTCGACTGCGATTCACTGCTGCTGAGAGATCTGCACTGGTGCGTTGACTGGTTGGTGTCGTTGTTGGTGCGTTGCTATTAAGCAAAAAAGGAAAATTGTTTCATTAAAAGTTTTGCTTTTTCTTTAAAAAGAGTTTATTTTTCATTAAATTGAAAGTAAAATAATCTACTACAAAAGATATGTATTGGGTTTGAAAGTGTATTTTTTCGGTTCAGTGTGTAAATTTAAAAGTTTCTACTTTTACAGTGAGAATTGTAGAACTGTCAAATCCACCAACACAAAGCAAGTCATTCTCCACGTCGTCGTCGTTTGGATTTTTCGCTATTGTTGTCCGCGTCAACTGTGGAGAACTACTGCGTGGTTCTTTGCTTATGACCGCTTCCGTACGCGTTTTGTAAAAAATGCGTTTCGTGAAAATAAAACTCCGTGATTCTTAGCACAATCGACGAAAAACAAAAGGTAGGAGGATAGATACGTAACTATACATACATATTTAAGCTAAAGTTGAATTAATTAACCCCCATTTTGCAGCGGTACCACAAGTGACGATGAACGGCAACAGATGCCAGAGGTTCTTCAGTTCCGATATGGATCTCTCGAGATGTAAGACATTAGTTGAAAGTTCATTATATGATAAAAATATGTTTTTTCCATCAATAACGATGCCACGGTTTCATTTAGACAGTTCTTCTAATTATCTGAAAATAAAACCTTTTAATGAAAAAAATATCTTTTATTTCAATGCAAATAGAACATTTTTATTTTTATTGCTCGATAATTTCTGGATAAAAGTTTCTTTTGGAATAAAAATAATTCACTTTTATTTTCAACGATGCCACACTTTGGATTTGACAGTTCTACAATTTATTTTGAAAATTTCAACTTTTAAATTTACAGAGCAGACAAATTTTGAATTGACGGTTTGAAGGTTTTTATTTTGAAAGGAAACCGCTTTCTACGAAAAAGAACCAACGCAACTTTTCAATTTTGGCAATGGTTTTTTTAGTTTTAATAATCATTATTCTTTGTGTGTATGCTTCTTCATGTAACTAATTACACTCAAAAAACAATGCACCCTATATTTAAGTGCAATCACTTATAGATTTGGGCAAAGGGCAAAGTTATTGCTTTGTATTGAGTGCTGTACATAATTTTTATTAAATGTGGTCAAATAATATTCATGACCCATAGAGTAATTAAAGATATGTGCAATAAATATATAGTCTTTAAGTGCAACAGCTGAATAGATATTAATTGTAGTGTACATGGATTGCATTAACTTGTCCTAGCAAAATTCAAATGAGTTTTTAATACGTTTTATGTGCAAAGGTGCATGGATTTTATTATTGGATTTTTTTGTATTTTTTCATGTAATAAAACAAAATGTGTGAATTAAAGAGGTTTTATTTACATAAAATATAAAATATACACTATTTGTTTCACTTACATAGTATCACGCGGTTACATAGAAGCACATTCTATCGCGTTTAGCAGCTCTTCTTGCGGGGATGAAAACAATGCTCGGCAGATCTGAAATATTCAAAATAAACACTGTTAACATGGCAAAGAAGAACATCTATAGTAATTTATTACCTTCAAAAATTTCAAGGAATTCCGCTGGAAAACCAAGTCCTCAACCACCACAGGGTAAACTTCTTTTGCTTCTCAATTTTTGCAGTTTTTTTCTTCTACCTTGACAAAGCAGCTGATTGTTTTTCGCGCCCGGTTATTTATTTCGTTTTAAGTGCAAAGATGGATAGAATTGGGCAAAGTGAAAACACACATTTGAAATGAATGACATTTCTCGCTCCTTTGAAAATTATGTGCGGAACATATCAGTCTCATTGGAAACGAACTTGTGTATTAAGTGACGGGTGTTAAAAATTATATGCGGCAAATGAAAATCATACTGGCTCACATGATTTCAATTCGAAGCAAAAATTGACCGATTTAAGTGCCGATTTTAATAATAAAAATTATTGATTTATTTTCAGTGTAGGTTGTCCGGCGTGCTGGTGCTATCGGTGCAAGGAGTTCTTTGTCAGGGCGTACTATAAAACTTCGAATACAATCTCCATAGAAAATACACCACCGAGTCTCACCTTAAAATCCTCGACAAATCCCTTCACTAAGAAAACGTTTAACAGAACAATATCCGTGATCAGGTTAAATGTTTCCCGGACGGATGAAAAGAGGGAAACCCGATTCTTTTTTTTTCTATCACACGGAGATGGCTTGTTTTTTGTGTTGGTTGATTTGACAGTTCTACAATTTTCATGGTAAAAGAAATCACTTTTAAATTTACACACTGAACCGAAACATAACACTTTTAAATCAAACGAAAAACTTTCGTTGTGGATAATTTTACTTTCAATTTTATGAAAAATAAACACTTTTCAGAAGTAAAGGCTAGTATGCAGCTGAAAAGTAATGTGCATTAGGATAGGACAAGAAATGGTCAAGAAATGCTTTTACTGTCAGAATTGCTTATCTTGTATGCAGCTGAAAAGGAAGGCAAACTTCGTAACGTTAGTAACGCCTGCTCGTGTAATCTAAATGGGGCTGTCACTTTCTCCTTGCGGAATAATATTCCGTTCGATTATTCCGCTAGAAAACTGACAGATTACCCATACAGGAGCAATTGTCAAAATTACTTCGGTAGAAATAGCAAAAATTACTTCAGGTTTTTACTTGTCAGCTGCATACTAGGCTTAAAGCGTAAAACTTTTTTAATAAAACAGGATTTATTTTTTGTGTGATATCTAGGATTTTTTCAAGAGAGCGAATCTAACAATGAGAGATTCTCTCCTCTCGCTCTCTTTCATTTATTACAGCGCCATTATAAAACTTTTGAGGGATTCTTTAGTACAGATAGAAACACAACAGTTCCGGCTAGAATGCTCTACAAATAGTAGATGAAAAACGTAAAGCTGAATTGAATATGAATGAAAGAGAAAGTAATCAAAGAGAGTCTGTCAATGTAAGATTCGCCCTAATGAAAAAAAACTCTAGATATTATCACATTTTATGTTATTGTTATCGTTCAGTTTAATTTCATTTTCACCATACAATAGTGTTAATGTTTGCCATATTGTCATTGAAAGGTTCAATGACCTACCTACCCTGCATGGGGATGCTTGGCAAAAGTTTGTGTTTCCTGTTTCGGAATACTACCTCACAATGCCCTCCTCTCTCAATTTCAAAACTACTTCTATTCAATTTCCACAGCCTGCCGTGAGCTAACGGAACTATCAATACTTTCTCTTCACAACTTTGTTCTAACAAAAAAATGCTGTCTACTCCTAGAACCTCATGGTGATGAGAAATTATTTCCTTCTCAAAAACAACATCATCATTGAAAGGTTTTTTATTGTCTGCACTCGGTCTGGATTGTACACCAACTTTTTGGCATAAAGTACAGCAAAAATGTGTTCGTGAAAATTACCTTTTTTAATGGTAACCTAACTTAACCGCCTATTCAGCACATTGCTATTTGGCCTTTTACCATCTGGAATATTGTTAAAACTATATAGGAGATTGTTAGTATATAGTTTGTCAACTATAAGGGTAAATGTCGTTACCATAACGGAAACGGTCGTCAACAATAAAGTGAAATTCTTTGCATTGATTTTTTGAGTGTTTCTACAAGCGTTGCAATGTTCTGGGAATGTGCCGAAGGTGCCGAAGTGTTAACAACCCACACGCTAAGATCAGTTTACCCAAATATGCGTAAAGAATACCCATAATCGCAAAAAGTGCACACGGTACTACTTACCCATATTTGAGTATTTTTTTTTCATACACCAAGTCCACTTTACCCATAAATGAGTACGTGCACTTTTTTGCGATTATGGGTAAACTGAGCTTAGCGTGCAAATTGTTTTTTTTTTCTGCTGAGCCTGGCAACCAGGCAATGCATATTGGCAAGGTTGCTGGATTCTTACTTCTATACGCTCAACTCGACACAAATTTAAACAATGGCTTCTTCCGTAAATTTCTCATGGCACGAAGGCTATCCAGGTAAGCCTCCAATTCTATTGGATAGGTGAACTCTTCCGCTTCGTAATGACCGTGGTGGATTGATTAGGCGTGTTTTCAATGACGAGAAATCCGCGGATAAAGCCATTGTTTACGTTTGTCAGTTAGGCCCTTATGAAAAATCTTTGTCGAACTGTCAAAAGTGTTCTTCAGTGTCCACACATGTGGTATGGATTGAAAATCGAAGTACCGAAGCTATGGAAACTTGTTCGTCTATAGTCTTACTCATGGGCGATTCACTACACGGGAAATAATCCACACATATTTATTGGCAAAAATCCATAGAAAATTCCACATAATACTGATGTGCTCACACATAAACCGCACTCTCTGAGAAACACTAATGAAGTTTATGTGACAAATGAAAAGTATATGTGGCAAATGACAAATGGTTATGTTTACACATAAGAAGAACCATTTGTTGATTATATTGCAAAAAATCATGGATGGGACACATAGATATTATGATTGCTTTTTTATCAGTGTAGTGTATTTCCGATTCAGGTCAACGTAATGGCTGACCCACAATTGATACGTTGCGGGTGTGTTTGCATGAATTTGACAATTTTCCCATGTATTCTATCGAATATACGTCAACGGAACGCAAACAATGAAAGGCTTACCCACAATAAATACGTTTCGTTCCACTGACGTTGATTTGGTAGAAAACCTATGAAAAAACTGTCAAATTCACGCTAACGCAAGCGCAACGTGTCAATTATGGGCCAGTCCTTATTGACAAATCCAGGTTGAAAAAATAAAAAGACACCGAGTGGTGATAAATCTGACAGTTCCCATGTTGAAGAACAGGACGAAAACTTTAAAATGCTTCTAATAAATTCAAATGAAATTTTAATTGAAAGCGGTTGGTTGTATGATGGCAGAAAAATCCTCGTTGTTGCGTATTATATGCGAATTACAATGTAGTTTGTATGTCAATGCATTGCCGTGCATTGTTTGGTATTTTTTTTTTCCTCTGTTCGGGACATAAACCACTGAGACCAGTAATTTGATCTATTGTAGTATATCCCGTGTCCTTTGTTTAGTGCATGTCGCTTTACCTCATGAGTATTGTGAAATGATGAGGTATTCGGTGTTGTTACAGTTGTCATTGTTTGTTTTGTTGGCAATGAATCAAATTTTATTGAAAGTTTCCGCTATTTAAACCCTTTGAGGAATGAGAGCACTCTTCAAAGGCGCGCCCCTTTATCAGTTAAAATCAGATTCATTGCAAAGAAAACAAACTATGACTCCGATACTGACCATGCATCAGAACCCTAGTCATAACCAATTCAAACTATAGAACATCAAATAGACAATGAGAATTCACATAAATGAAGACTAACCATGTTTTACTTATTCTAAGCTCATCCTCGCACAATTGCAAAACGAGTATTGTCACTTTTCATAAGACATAAAATGTAATAAGGACTAAAATATGTTCCTTTGGCTACAAATAACAAATATGTTCCCTAGTTTGAATTAATTCGGACTAGGGTTCGGTGGTAGATCTGATACCCCGTAACGCACCACGAAAAGGTGATCTACCAGCGTTACGGGTCATTGTTTGGTATTACTTTCATATAATGGAGTTCATGTGTACTGCTTTTTGAATTTCTGTATTGAACTCAATTAACAGTGTTACCTGTCATTTCAGTTATATTAGTGTTTACGACCATCCCTCCATGGTAGTTAAAGACCAGTATTAACTTAAAAAGTCGAGAGGTTACGAAATTTCGTTCAATATTATCAAGTGGAATTTTTACAATTGATTTGCATGGAACGAAATATCACGTGTGTTGCGTGTGTTTGAAGTGTGGTGGATTGTGTTTTTCGGGTGTTAACACATGGTGGCCGAATAACTTGCCCCATGGTCTGGATTAAATACCAACTTTTGGCATAAATTACAGCAAAAATTTCGTGCGTCAAAAATGCAATTTTTTATGGCAACTTAAATTAACCGCCTATTCATTCTTCTTCTTCTTCTTAGCGTTACAAGCTTATTGCATTTGCAATTAGCTTATTGCTTGCTCTCAACCAAGTGCTCTAAAATGCACGACCTTAGTTATTAATTGAGAGCTTCCGATGCCATGTACCGTTTTCACACTAGTATGCTTCGTGTGGCAACAACAATCATACCCTTTGCCTAGCCGAATCGAACCCAGCCACCTCCAGCATGGCATTACTTTGTAGCCGCGCCTTTACCGAATGATCTAAAGGAGTACCGGGATGTGTCAATAATCGGGACGTATGGCACGCGGTATACATAACAGCCTCCCAGATTGTCCTCAGTCTCCAACAAAAATTTCCAAACACCAACTGACGCAGGAACTACCTAACTACTGAAGCCCTAAGTTGTTAGACATAGCAGGTGCTTAATCCCGAACTAATACCGAAAGGTGGTTCAATGGAGGGTCCAGGGCTTAAGGCACAAGTGAGTTTTTAGTGGGTCTAGGAGTAGACACCCTCATCCCCACACTCTGAGTTCTTCAGGAGTCGGGTTGCAGATTTTCCATCCCGTCTAAAAAAAAAACAGTGTTAAGCACTCAGTGCTCAGAGCTCAGCAGTCAGTGCTCAATGCTCAGCACTCAGTGCTATACACACAGTGCACAGTGCTCAGCACTCAGTGCTAAGTGCTCAGCACTCAGTGTTCAGTGCTCAGCAGTCAGTGCTGAGCACTCATTGCTCAGTGCTAAGCATTCGGTGCTCAGTGCCAAGGATTCAGTGCTACGTCCTCAGCGCTCAGTGCTTAGTGCTCAGCCCTCAACGCTCAACCCACAGTATTCAGCTCTGAGTATTCTGAACACGGTGTTCAGCACTCGGTGCTCAGAGCTCAGCACTCAGTGCTCTGTGCTTAGCACTCAGTGTTCAGTGCTCAGCACTCAGTGCTTAGTGCTCAGCACTCAGTGCTTAGTGCTCAGCACTCAGTGCTTGAGTGCTCAGCACTCAGTGCTTAGTGCTCACCACTCAGTGCTTAGTCCTCAGTGCTAAGTGCTCAGTGCTCAGTGCTCAATATTCAGTGCTCAGTTCTTATTCAGTGCACAGCACTCAGTGTTCAGCAATTAGTGCTCAGTGTTCAGAACTTAGTGCTTAATGATAAGTGCTCAGCACTCAGTGCTGAGTGCTCAGCACTCAATGCGCGCACAGTGCTCAGTGCTCCGCCTTCAGTGCTTAGTGCTCAGCACTCAGTGCTTAGCCCTCAGAGCTCAGTACTCAGTGCTCAGAGCTCAGCACTCAGTGCTCAGTGCTCAGCACTTAGTTCTAATTCAGTGCACAACACTAGTGCTCGGCTCTCAGTATTCTGCACACCGTGTGATTCTGCACATAGTATTCAGCACTTAGTGCTCAGAGCTCAGCACTTAGTGCTCAGTGCTCAACACTAAGTGCCAGTGATGGAAAAAATCGCAACTAATAACGTTCAATATTGAATCATTTGCGAACACGCTCTTAGAAAAATTTCAATCTGAGTGATCTTCTGCCGACAGCATAACACACCGGAGTGAATGAAGAAAAGAAAAAAACAAGAAGAAAAAATTTACATCAGTCTCGCATGATTTTGTTCATGCGTTAAATCATTCTTACAATGCATTCATTGTACTATGAATGACAAATAAAAGAATCGTCTATGAATGCATTCATTGATTCACGAAAATTGAATCGCCTCAATCGCCTCGATAGTGCAAAAGTTGGCTATGATTATTACGGTGTTGTGTGTTGTTGTTGCCGTTTGCGGTTGCTAGCTGATTGTCGAAACTCATTCGGCTTTGAATATGAGTATAAAAGGATATTTCGTAAGTCCATGTTTTGTCGGAACGAAACGTGGCCCTCGAAACCGAACCGTGGAACCCGAAAGATTACCAGGGAAGCCAACGATGGTCTGCTAGGGTATGTAAATTTATTGTTATGTTTTTTTTGAATAACACGATGTATCACTGAGAATACATTACGGTCCATAATTTGTGATTAAAAATTATCTTATCTGAATCCAGAATAAATCTGTGATCAGCAGAATTTTAGCGTCAAAAATCGGTTGAGAAATGAAAAAGTCATGATTATTATTACCAAGCAAATCGTGAAGCAGAAAACGCTAATAGAACTCAGTTGACTTCTATTCCACTCCAACAAACAAATCCATGAATGCAATCTTCCATTCATATTGATTCGAAATTTTGATTCACGGATGATTCTCTAAAAGGCTAACAGATGATTCGCATGATTCAAAATGAATGTGGATATTGCGTGGGTCGCTTTGATTGAATCATTCATTCTCTAGCTTGGCTGATTCATTGATTCAGTGGTATAAACAATCAGCAGAGATCATATGAAGTATTTTCATGCGACTGTGATTGATCGAAAATGAAATGTCGAAGCAAAATACGGAATCGGCTGAAATTATGCACGCGATTGAATTTTTCCATCCTTGCTCACTCAGTGCTCAGCACTCAGTGCTCAGGCTCAGCAATCAGTTCTCAGTACTGAGCATTCAGTGCATGGTGCCTAGGGCACTCGATGGACTTGTTGGCGGGACAAAGGTTCGAAGTGTCGCCATTCCCTTGTGTTCTTCCAAAGGTCCTTATTGAGATCGACTGGCTCTGCTACAACAAGCCAACACGTAGGCTATTCTCTCGGGGTAACCTGCTGAGGATTGTTTTGCAGACATAGGTAATCCTTGTACTGGTGATGAATTCTTATCACATCACACCACATCACATCACATAATTTTCCATAAGGTTTTCTTTTAAAAAAAACTTGCTCTTCTCAATAAGATTGGTTGTTCAAATTTGTTCTTGGATTCACATAACGAATGAATCATATGATAAATCGAGGAAAGATTGCAGAGAGTTCAGAATAGGAAAAAATCATTAGGTACTATTATGGTTTTTGCTATATTTCTTGATTCAGTGTGTTACTTATTTTGAAACCAGGAATTTATTTTGAAACCCAGATCGTTCACCTCGGCGTTCACAACACACAGTGACCTGCCAGGAGCGCATTTTCCTGTAACCAATATTTCTAACATAAAATTCATTATTTGTAATTAATCCTGGCGTTCGTACTTGTAGTAACAAGAGTAATGGCTGGCCCACTATTGATACGTTGCGGATGCACTTGCGTAATTTGACATTTTCCCATGGACTTTATGTCAAATTTTCGTCAACGTATCCGCAACGAATCAATTGTGAGTCAGCCACCCACCTATTATACTTACCGCCAGCATAACTAAAAACAATTTGCTCTATTGTCAAAACTCCATTTCGCATGAAGATATATTATCACATTTTATGTTATTGTTATCAAGTAGTTTGATCTTGTTTTCACCATATAACCTCAACATTAACACATATTGTTAATATTGTCATATGGTCATTGGAAGGTTCATTATTGTATGCACATGATCTGAATTATATACCATAGAGTACAGCAAAAATGTTGTTCGTGATAATTTCCATTTTTTTATATTAACTGAACTTAACCCTTGACGAAACCGCCTATTCAGCATATTAATATTTAGCCTATTACCATATGACATATTGTTAAATCTATATAAGAGATTGTTAGTTTATAGCTATCGTCAACAATAAAGCCTGAACGCAATATGGACGGGAACGGAACGGCAACGGAAAGCGGCTGTGAAATCAAATGTTGGCTTCATACAAATCAATGAGATAGCACACATGACGGTGCAGGAAAAGCGGTTTTGTACTAATAGTACTAAACCGCGTTTGGGTTTGAAAAATATCGAAAACAGCGGTAGCGGAAACCATTTGGAGTTGTGAAAATGGAGCCAACTGACGATGAGCAGATTTTAAGCTCGCAGAATTTCAATGAAAAAATTGATAAATAGCATTAAACCACCCTCTTATTTTTTGCGAAATCGGAAAACAGTTCCGACACAATATTAAAAAGGATACAGCGTGACGACAAGTGGCTGTGAAAATGCATTATATTTATTTCTATTTTTATATCTCTGAATAATAAAATGGAATCATTATGCATTTTTAGAGAAAATTGTGAAAAAAAGTGGAAGAATCTACGAGACACATTCGCAAGAGAACACCGATCCTGAAATTGGTCGGCACGTTATGGGCATTTTTTTTCATTCAACGGCTGCACAACAATGTGGTAAATTCCAGTGGGTCGCAAATTTTGTGCTATATTTGCACCATTTCTGCTGGCTCACTTCAGTCAGATATTCCACTTCTTTCAGTTCGTCCCACAATACTTTAATAACTTCTTGCGTTATTTCTCTGACTGTTGTTACCCAGTCGAAAGAGACGAGAACATTCTGTAATAGAATATGACGTTCATTTAGATTAATTTAGAAAGTTCTTGGAAAAGTTCATTGATTTACATCAAAGTTGAAAACAGTCGACACACCGGCGAAATTTGTGTACGGATTGATTTTTTCAAGCCGGTGTCCGATTTTTCCAAGAAGTTTAACGAAGATATTTGACGACATCCTGGTGCAACGAAAAAAGTATTCCGGGTCTTTTTCCTCATCAACCGGTAGGCAGGCTCGTAAAATCCTTCTGTTGTTCTATGCTGATTGGCCGGTCTCACCCACCAACGTCATTGATTTTCCTCATGCCGATGCTCTTGTACACGAGATAAATAGCACGACATAAATAGCACGAATTGCAGAAGATAATATTAGCTGCCATAGGTGTTTAATTTCCAAACAAACAAACGTCAACGTGCCGCACTTACCGCTGATCATTGCGTGTAGAAATAGCGGCTGAGACAGTGGTTTCGCTTTTAGTACAAACCGCGACGTTTCCGCATTCCGTTGCCGTTCGGTGTCCGTCCATATTGCGTTTAGGCCTTAAGGGTAAATGCTGTAACAATAACGGAAACGGTCGTCAACAATAAGGGAAATGGTCAAGGAATGGTCTGTGATTACGCCGGCGAATTTAATTAAGGCCCGTGATATGTTTCATACTGTCAAACGCTAGAAAATAAGTTATAGCTATAGGGAGCAGGCCCCTGACAATTGAGGAATCCAACTTGAAAAAAGAAGAAGACACCGAGTGGTGATAAATCTGACAGCTCCCATGTTAAAGTATAGGACGAAACTTTTTTAAATGCTTCTAGAAAATTCGAATGAAATTCTTATTAAAAACGATTTGATGTATGATGTAAGAAAAATGCAACACTACTCAATAAAGACATATTCAGCAAAAAAATTAAATAATGCCCCTATTGTGCAGTTTTGTATTTTTCTTACATCATACAATAAACCGCTTTTAATTAGAATTTCATTTGAATTTTCGTAAAGCATTTTAAAAGTTTCGCCCTATACTTTAACCACAGCCATTCAAGCTTGAATTTCGACTTGTGTAAATTTCCGCAACCGTCAATTTGAAAGGAATCGCCAAATGTCAATAAGCATTTAGCAAAAAGCAAATCTGTCAGTTTTGTAGACGCTATGTGGCATATAATTGCACGTCAAAACTTCGTGTCAATATCGGGTGACATGTGGCGATACGACGGAGTGATATTTTGACATGCTAGCAGATGCCGCAACTTCACCACACTCGGTGGGCACCTCACGACCAAGTGAACTACGTAGCGTTAGTGAAGCAACAGTTGGTGCAATAAAAAATCCTCATAGATTTACAATTGAATATGATTGTAACCATACAATAGAATCTATAGTATGTACAATTAATAGTATTGTTCATAACAACAAAATGACAATAGAAGTTATTGTTTCCACAATAGAGTCTAATGTAAATTGAGACATCGACAATAGAAAAGGGGTTGTTATGTATCTTAACTGTAGAAAAATCGTTATTTTCCGAACAAATTTGAGTCAATTACTATTATTTATATTGTTTCACAATTGTTGAAAATCCTAGCATATGGAGTGAATTGTAGATCTATTGTAATGACAATATACATTTTACATTTATCTGATTCATGAACAATAAGATTTATGGTCGGAAATAGATTTTAATGTTATTTTATATTATTGTATTGTAATTGTATGGTTATTTTTTTCCGGGTTGCTAGCGCTTGCTAGCGATTTAAAAATTTACACAAAGTTATCGATTAATATTCCTCTTGCTTAAACGTCTGTCTGTGCTTTAACATGGGAGCTGTCAGATTTATCACCACTCGGTGTCTTCTTCTTTTTTCAAGTTGGATTCTTCAATTGTCAGGGGCCTGCTCCCTATAGCTATAACTTATTTTTTAGCGTTTGACAGTATGAAACATATCACGCGCCTTAATTAAATTTTTGTTTTCTTCTCTTTTCAAGTTGGAATTTCTCAATATTTATCTCGAATCGAAATGCGCAGTGCCACCCCTGATTTCGACCCTTTCTGATTCCGTTGATTTCGCCGTGCGGCGAACATTTGACAGTTCGAAATGTCAAAAAATCTTTACAGCTTTGCTTGTGTTTGTGATGGTTCAGAATCATTTTTCAATCATGCCATCTTTGTTTCGCCAACTTTTCCGAACAAACCTTCTCTGTTTTTCTTACGCAGTGGGGGAATTCAATGATGATGATGATGGCTCGAACAGTTGTATTGGTGTTGCTTTCGAACGATGGAAGATCATTCTTTACTCCACTCCAGTGCTCCAGCAGTATAACAAAAAAAGCAAGTGTGTAGTGTTTGTAAAATTCGAAAATTTACTACAATCGTTTACTACTCGGATACACGTTCGGTTGATGAACACTGGTAGTTTCCTGTGTGTGGTGTGGTAGAATGATTAAAAGTGATAAAATCTGTGAATAGCCCAAAAGTCTATCGAGTGAGTAGCTTACCATCTTTGGAAAGTCGCAACAGCAGTGGGTGCTAATCTGATCCGCTAAATTCCAGCGAACAAGCGAACGGCGAATATTGTATGTGTCAGCAGCATTCGATCGGATCATCGGCAGGCAGAACGTGAACGATCATTGACGGAGTGAGAGACGGTGCAGCAGAAACACGGTTCATGTCGGTGACGCGCGGATTCGCGTTTATTGAAGGACAGATTGAAAGTGTTGACGGATTCTCAGCGCTCGCTTACGACCAAAGTTTGCATTGGGGGATACATGAAAGAAGTTGCATCTTGGTCGTGCTGAGATCCACAAGGGAAAGAATCCAGCTGGAGGTGCAGTTTCGTTCTAGCGGTGCAAAGTAGACGAGCTGCTCGGGCGGTCGGTCGGACGTGGAAGGTTTTTTTTTAGTTGTTTCGTGTTTGTGACTCGATGTGAAGGAATTCTGCTGGAAGATTGTCCTGACAGCAGCTAAAACCCGTCAGCGGAACAGCAATAACACCTTTAATAGGCGTGCGCAATTTGTTTGTTGTTGTTATTGTTTGTTAAGTTTTTGCCAGTGGGGAAGACAAACAAAACGAAAATAGTGAGTGTGTTGATGTTTAAACTATTGATTAAAATTGTTGGCTCTTATCAGTGTTTAAACCAGTTTGGTATAGTGAACCAGACTGGGCGAGGATTTGCAGAAAGTTGATTATTTTTGCATCACTGTGAAAGGTGAATTCGGTTGAGTTGTTATAGAGCGTTAAATTGTTATTCCGACATCATAACGTAAACTCCTATCATTAAACGAGAGTAAATAATAGTGTGTGCTAATAATACAAGCCCGTCACATCAGGAAACCGCTCGTTGAAACGCAGAAGCAGCAATCAAAAATGTCCCAGGAAACGGTAAGTGGGCATTATTAATTTCAAGTTAAAAAGTTCTCAAACAGTAACAAACAAACGATGTTTCCTCGAAGTAGGGGTTCGAAATAAAAATGGAAAGATATCAGATCTTCTTGGAAGTGCCAGTACCCGCGGTGTACAGATTCCATTCGACCCAATCAGTCTTCGGCGGAATTGACATCATTCTACGTCGTAATACAACGCTTTTTATAATATGCCTTCATGCACAGAAGACGACACTGATTATAATTTGAATACACTTCCGAACTGAGCTATCGGGTTTGGCAGCAGGATTCTCCTGCTGGTGTGTGCGCGTTGGCTGAAGTTGTCAAAAGTTTATTGACCTTCTCGTTGTGTCTGTGCCATCTGCTGGATGGTGGAATTCTGTCATAAATGGATTTTTATTTTCTAGAAAGTATATAACTCCTACATTTGTGTTTAGTAACATCTACGCGGTATCTATGCCATATTGAAGACAAAATATAATAATTTATGAGACGGTAGGTCGTCATAAGCTATCAGGGTGCGTTTAGTAGATTTGAATTCACGTGTTTAAAAATTAAACGGGTTATTGGAAGAAGAATTTAATATGTTTTGCATACCGTTTTCCAGATCTATTTAAATATAAGAAAGTTACGTTATTATAGAGCGTTGTTCTAACTAGAACCTCAAATTTATTATTATCAAAAATATTAAAAAATTAACCCTGAAAGCAGGCGTTTCAAAATTAAATCTAATGTTAGAATTTGAACTAAATCTAATTTCTAATCTAAATTAATAATCTA
>JASCZW010000746.1:0-20000 GCA_034211315.2 Aedes japonicus
GTCTATTTGCAGACGGGAGCGAGTAGAGCGGAATTTCTAAAGCGAGAAAGCAACAGAATAACAGATAACGCAAGCGAGCGACGAGATGAAATGAAAGAGATGTTGTTCACTCTGCCGCTTCTCCGCTTTAGAAACTTCCACTCCACTCTCCCGTCAGCGAGTAGACCTGATCGCTACAGCCGAGAAACAATTCAATTCAATCTCACAGGTCGATAAACATTCTACATCTACAGTAGGTAGTCAATACGTATCAACGGTTCTTCTTTAAACAATAATACCAATGCCCTCTGCGTAACGAAAAGAATGTTAGGTAATCACAATTGTCAATATCTGCCTAAAGTCTCATTGAGTCTTAGTTGCTATAATATTATATAATTATGTCAAGCAATATTATTTATTATATATGTATGACTTGACATTCTGTGACCTACTCATAGATTTCATTAGTCATAGGTTTGATTGGATGGAGACGCATGGTAATCTACCATGCATCTTCATCGTTTCTACAGGCGGGTGATGTATAAAATGAAGAGTAATGATTTATTATTTAAAAAATTGTATCTCCAAAACGACACGCAGAACATCTCCAATTTTTTGATATGTTATGTAAAATTGAATGTCTTCTTTCATTTAAAAATACTAAAACAAGGAGTCGTTGAGGCCCTCGCAGTCAAATTCAAGAAAAACTATTTGTTTTGTATTTTTTTCATACAAAAATTGATATATTCAAAGGTTTCGTATTTTTGCTTGGAAATTCAAAAAAATACCAATACAATGGCCAAAAATGGCTAAAATCGGTTAAACGGTTTAGGAGTTATAAATTTTTGAAAATTGAAGATTTTGAAAAATCACGATTTTTTGGACCAGTCTAACGCAGAAAGGTCCAGTCTAATAACGAAATAAAAAAATACGGGTCTAATATTTTTCGATGTTGAACAATCCTACCGAATATTATAAAATTCTGAGAGATCGTATAACTTTTTTTCATGGAATTGCTGTATATATATAAATTAAATTTTTAAGGATGTTCGGGGTGTTTTTAAAAAACACTAACTACTCTTCGCTACGGTCTACAATCGAATCAATAACATTTTATTACCTGTACAAAATGTATCAGAGCTTGGACGACCAAAAGTGCTTATTCGTAATATTTGGAAATGCTTATGTACTAGCTACCTATCGCAGTTGTTACCAGGGGGTGTCGGGTTTCTGTCGTTGCTGTCGTCGTCGTCTTGCTGAGTCCACGTGTTTCTGATGATGGTGCTATCATGGAAATTCGCAGGTTGCGAATGACTGTAGCACGCTGCTGCTTCTGTTGTTGCTGTTGTTGTTGTTGTTCTTGCTGCTGCTGGTACTGCTGACGCCAACGTTGTTTCCTTTCGTAGAATAGCTAGTCTGTGTTCTATGCCTTGGGTTGATGTCGGAGGGTGGTTCCTAACTACTCCCCCCTTAAAGTTGATTCGTCCCGAATCAATGATCTTCTCTGCTGACGCCTCCGCTGATGAGTCTTCCTGTCTCTTAGTATTCAAGCATGCAAATGTTCCGTGTGTGCTTGGCAATCAGATATGCTGCAACGACAATCACTGAAAAGATACTTATGGATGAAAGTCCTACACTTATGTAGGTGTGTTGGCTGTTAGCTCTCTTTAACTGTGAGAGTTCTTGGCGGTTGTGAATGTGTAGATGATGGAGTTTGTGAATTGTTATTTGGGGTATCTCGAAATCAGATTGATCGATGTGTACCCCGTCCAGTGGTATGATGTTTCGCCTAGGTTTGAACTGTAGCTCTCTATTATTGAACGTTTTGTTATTCAAGGTTACAGAACAATTTGAAAAGCTGATCAAAAACGTTCCTTTTAGCGTTCTGTTTGAGAGGTTACAATCCGTCGTCATTTGTACGGATGATCCATTTTTAACGATAATATGGTTTTCAGTGATGCGCTTGATTTCCTCGATTGCTATGGGTTCGGTGAAAATGCATTTACCTGAATATCCTCTAAGAATTTTCGAGAAGCACTCATCTTTGGATTCGTCTGACAGTAACTTCTGGTTGCAAATGCTGTGCTCCTCTATCGATTGGCATAGTCCATGGATGAAGTATGTTGTCCTGTTGTCAACTAGTGCTGTGCTTGATGGTAATTTGATGGTTTTTCCTTTTATTGGCAACGGTTCCAGCAAGATCTTGTTGAAGATACCTGGTTCTAATTGCGGGATGAGGATTACAAAGTAGAGCTTCCTAATTTTATAAAATGCTTGAATTTCCAAAAACTCATATGCTTGATCAGAGCTTATAAGGGTAACATTTTGATTTTTCCAATATTTTAATTATTATCTCTAGTTCATCAGTTTCAAGGAAATTTTTCGAAATTATATGAATTTTGCTTAACTGTAGTGTCTCGAATATAGATTCTAAATGATCTTTTAGTTGGTCTAATTGGTAAGAAATTTTGAAAGCTTCTACAAAGATTGTGAAGTTATGGTTAACTTGCTGTCTGTCTAAGGTTTCTTGACGTATTCTTATTAGTTCTTTAGATATGCGGATCTGTTGCTCATTGATGTGGTTTGTTAATCTATTTATACGGGTCTCTAATCGTTTGTTAATTCCTATTTGAATATTATTACCTTTTACTAGTTCTTGATTCTTGAGTCTAATTTCGCTGAGTTCGGTATTAATTTGTATCAAATCGTTATCGTCTAAATTGCCCGTGATAAGTTTAATTCCTGACCCTAGTACATTGAAAGCTCCTCTTTTACTTCTTCTGTTTGGAGTTAAATTTTGGTACAATTTTATGACTTCAAGATATTTTTTTTCGCAACAGATCAGTGATATCTGTGTTATGAATTGATCGTAGTCCTAACACAATGTCATTTAGTTTTTCCAAAACTGGTCTGTAGATGTCTAAGTCAATTTCGTGGTAAAGTTTAAAGTGTCCGTTGGTAACAAATGCTTCTCCCATATGTACTGTCAGAAGTCCAGGGTTTGTGTCCAAATTTTGAATATGAATAGTTTGCGCCCACGTGAATATGGGTAGGTAAATCGGGAGTAGCAGGTATAAGTATATCATCTTTTCCAACACCTTGTTTTCTGGGTGTATTTTTCCTAAAAGAGAAGAGATGATTAGTACGGTTGCAAAATCTATAGAGGGAACTGTTCTAGTCTCTAACGCGGCGCAATTTGCCTTTGTGCAATTTGCGACTTGCGCCGTCTTCATACGTCTGGTGACGGTCTTCGGATACTTTCACGTTCTCGAACAGTTCTCTCGTTTTTGTTTAATCCCTTGCCGTCTGTTGAAAACATTCTGGCCGGGCTCTAAAGGAGGTGGTTCTTCTCTCCTTTTATTATGCCAATCAAGTTGATTTTGTTGGCTTTTTGTCATTTCAGGATTGCCTCATCATACAAGCGATTCCTGGCTTCGACCATCTTTTCTACGTCCAATGGTCGTTCACTGCCATCCTTTAACCCGTAAAATATTTCTCTGGGTTTTAATTTGGTGGCGGTGTGAATGGCGTTATTGTACATAGTACACGCCAGTAAAAAAATTTCTTTTTGGCATAAATTTTCAAATTTGTGCCTGTTGCAACGAAAGATTTCGCTCACGGTCTAGTGAAATCTCTCTACTGTGCCATTGCTTTCGCTATGGTTGGCCGGTGTAAAATATTGTTGTATATTGAGTTCGTTAAGTAAGCCTCTTATCTCTATGGATTTTATTGCGGGTTCATTGTCTGAAACTAGCAGCTTAGGGTATCCATAAAGAGAAAAATATTTTATTAACCCTTTTCTTACATGGGGAATTGCCCTTGATTTAATCGGTATAAGTGATCCAAATCTAGAAAATTTATCAATAAATGACATAAAAATATTGGGTTGAGCTATAAAAATATCTGCGTGCACGATGTCAAGGGGTGCCGTGGGTAACGGGCTTTCCCCGAATTTAATCTGGTAGGGCTTCCTTTCATACTTATTGCGATTGCAAGCGTCACACATGATAACGAATAGCCTTATTTTCCTTTTCAAGTTTGGAAAATAGTGTCTCCTTAAAACTTCTTCATAATTTTCTTTGATGCCACGATGAGCGCATTCGTGGGTTTGCTCGATTAGCAAATCCTGCTCTTCCTCGGATGTGACGTCAATTAATTGTTTCTGGGAAATTTTTATCTTGAAATTTTTGTGTCTACTGAAATAGTTTCTGTAGACGACTTGAAGAGATTGTATAACGTTCTCTGGACACATTATACAATTAACTCTTTTTAGGATTCGTATATTCCCTCAAAATTCTAATCAATGCGGGTACTCCAAAGTTAAGCTTTGTAATAACACGCCTATGAACTCTGGGAAATATTTCTTCAAATGTTTCGGAGTCCTCATTTCCAATCTTCAGTATAATCTGATTATGGAAGAAATTAATAGGTTGTTCTGTACACTTTATTAAATCCGTGATGTCGGATTCGGCAGAGTGTACTGATGAACTGTCCGAGGAATCATCAGCTGGATCATCTGATGTTCCTTCGTTATTATTTATTTCTGAACTCTCTTGGGGTATCCTGGACAGGGCGTCGGCAACAACGTTCTGTTTGCCAGGTTTGTACACAGGAGTGAAATTAAACTCTGATAAGCGTAGTCTCCATTTTACTAGCTTAGAATTTGGAGTTTTCAAATTCAAAGCGTACGTTAACGGTTGGTGGTCCGTGTACAACGTAAACTTTGTTCCAAATAGATAGGGCCTAAAATGTCTGGTAGCCCAATCTATTGCTAGGAGCTCTTTTTTCGATCGCCGAGTAGTTCTCCTCGGGCTTAGTTAATGTGCGGGATGCGTAGGCAACCGGCCTGTCTTGGCCAACGGTTCCTTGTGACAATACGGCACCAATTGCGAATTTGCTCGCATCCGTAGTCAAAATAAATGGGCGTGAGAAATCTGGATACTGTAACACGTCACTACTAGTAAGCAGATATTTGCAAGTTTCGAATGTTTTTAGAAATAAAGGAGTATGTTCTACCTCTTCTTTATTCCTTAGTTGAACGGTAAGAGGTTTCGTGATCTTTGCGAAATCTCTTATAAACCGTCTATAATAGCCCAAAAGTCCTAAGAAGCCTTTAAGCTCTTTTTGATTCCTTGGGACTGGCCAATTTTTAATACTTTCAATTTTTCCAGGATTGGGTTTAACACCCTCATCCGTCACAATATGCCCAAGAAAGGCGACTTCTTTCCTTAAGAACTCGCTTTTGTCAAGCTGCACCTTTAAATTTACCTTTTCTAATTCTTTAAGAACTTTAGACAAGTTAACTAGATGTTCTTGTAGTGAGGATGAAAAAATTATAATGTCGTCCATATAAACAAGACAACATACACCTATCAGGTCCCGCAAAACATGATCCATCACCCTTTGAAAGGTGGCTGGAGCGTTTTTTAGGCCAAATGGCATCCTCACAAATTCATACAATCCATGATCCACTGAGAATGCGGTCTTTTGGATGTCTTTAGGGTGAACCTCTATCTGGTGGAAACCAGAGGCAAGGTCCAACGTGGTGAAATATTGACAACGCCCAAGTTTGTCCAATATTTCGGTGATATTCGGAATCGGATACCGATCATCAATTGTTTTAAGATTGAGTTTTCGGTAATCGATTACCAGACGCCATTTCCTATGGCCTGATGCATCCTCCTTTTTGGGACAATCCAAATGGGTGATGCCCACGGGAAGGTGCTTGGTCGAATTATGCCCTGCTCAAGCATTTTAGATACTTGGTTTTGCACTTCATCCTTGTGACAAAACGGATATCTATAGCTCTTCGTATAGCAAGTGAGTTCGTCTGTGGTCCTAATGCGATGTTTAATAACATTCGTAAAGGATAAATCTGTTCCTTCTGTGTAAAAGGTATTCTCAAATTTTGAAATTACCTTGAGTAAACCCGTCTTTTCCTCTGCATTGAGATGATCTAATCTCAGTTGATTAGAAAATCTCGACTTGCAATTTGTTGTGGTAATGGGAGCTGAAACTTCCTCGAAGTTATGTATTTGGAATGAGATACTATCGAGATCCAGTTTTATCTTTACGTTTTCCGGGTTATCATTAAACAAAGGAAATATGGCTTCGTTTTGCTTAGCTTGATAAATTCCCGCCGGAATTAAAATTTGAGGAGTTATTCGAATGTCGTTTTCAATATAAAAATCACCTGACGTTATAGGAACGGGTAATGATTTATATAGGATGGAATGCTGAAAGTGGCATTCTGCTATCCTGGGAAATTTCTTTTGCATTTCGATTTTTTCGTTACCTATAAGAATACTATTTTCTTTTGCATTTATTATGGCGTTGAGGTTACGTAAGGATTCGTATCCTATCAACCCATCAAAAAATTCATGAAACTTAAAAATATAGAATCTTTGTCTCGGGGCAGGTTTCGGACAACAACAACAACTGTTTCGGAGAGATTCGAAGGCATTCCATTCGACATACTCATTAATGGGAAAGGTGCCGCTAATATTCTTTACGTTATGTGTGGTTGTATTCTTCCTATATTTTGGCTCCACAATTTTTGGTGATATATAATTTTTATTAGCTCCGCTGTCTACAAGCAGACGGAGTTTTCCCTTCCTGGAGTTTATCTCGAGGTATGGCAGGAAATTGTTACCCGTTAAGTCTGGGCATTTGGTTCTAATGCCACTGAAAAATTTAGTTCATCGTTATTACTTTCATCTCCAGCTGGGGGATTCGTGTCAAGCTGATTTTCTGATTCGTTCATTTCACAATTTTCGTCAACCGGTTCGCTGGCTTGTGGGTAGTAAGTGTGGCAATGCATATCTACAGGGTATGCATCTGGATGAGGCTGGTGCTGTAGATAACCGAAAGAAGGTGCATAGGGAGGAAATCCAAAATGCTGTTCATGCATGTTTGGTCTAAATCTGTTTATATTTTGCTTGAAGCCGGTTTGTGATTGCGGCTCTTGCTTTATTGCTAATTGTCTCGGTTGAGTCGGTTGAAATGGTGGCATTGCTGATGTCATTGGTATCGGTGGTTTGGAGTAACCTGATGTTGAAGCCATTCTGGGATAGTTGAACGAATTTGGCCTTTGAAAGGGTTTCTGATAGTTTAATGCTGGGCCTGCACTTTGCGGCACTCTAGCATTGTATGTGGGTAAAAATTGTTTGAAATTTGGTTTTCGCGTCTCCGACGCATGGCTGCCTCTTGCTCTGCTGCGCATTGGTATGCTTCAATGAGAGTTTGAGGGCGACTAGTTCTGGTCAAAGCAGACATAGTTTCATGTAGACCGTCGACAAATGCGTTGGTTATTAGGGTTTCATATGTCCCCATTATAGCTTTCGCATGATCTCTGGTTTCCTTGTTGATCATAATCTTAGCGTTAATGTCCGCTAAAAGAGATCGACATTCATAATAAAAATCTGTAACACTCAGAGATCCTTGGTTTAGGTTTGTTAATTTCGATACTAGGCTCGACAAATCACGCTTGTCGCCAAAGTAATCGGTTAACGTGTTCTTAATAGCACGCCATTCCAGAGGGGTATGGCTGGCTGAAAGCGCATCATTCGCTTTCTCTTTTATTTTGTCGCGAATTATTCCCATCCAAACGGGCATCGCTCGCTCTTGTTCTACGACGGGCAGCGGCTTTTTCGCTTCGTCTATTTTTTCCTCGACGGATTCAATCCATCTCGGCAAATTTTTCGGGTTCCCATTAAACTCGGGAATCATTTTAATGAGGTCTGGAATCCTCAGGTGGTTAGCCGCAGCAATTTGCTCTTCGGCTGGGGAAGATGGTATAGCTTGTGCGGCTGCTGTCTGAAGGGCAGCAATCTGTGCACTAGCAGCTTGAGCCCGCTGGCCCTGTGCCTCAACGAGGGCGACTAATTCTTCTATCTGCCGTTGCAACTCAGCCACGGTTCTAGTCATTTTTTTCTTAATTGATAGCACTACTAAATGATAAACACTGATTAACACTTCTTATTGATAACACTACTTATTGATAATGCACAACTTTAATTGATTTAACTTTTGCTTATTATGTTAGTTCGCGGCCTAACTGTGATATTTTACCGATTTGCTTACCACTGGTGGGGGCGCCTCGATGTGTTATTAGTAGGGGTTAGATTATAGGCGGAGAAGACGGAACCAAAACGGGTTCGAAATCTCGCTGTTACTTAAATCTAAATTTAACACTCACCTTAAATTCGTGATAAGTCGTCACGAACGGTTTCCCTGGCAAGCGTTGGTTCGTGCGGATGCACTGATTAGCGTCTTCCTTCGTGCTGGTCTTGGTGCTGTCCCTCAGTTGGAATTCGATGGCTGCTGTCGCTGCTATCGCTCGCTGTTGATTAGGATTCACTGACTACACTTTTGGAATATAACTAATACTCAGCGCATCCTACCGGCTGCGCCAATTAAATTTTTAAGGATGTTCGGGGTGTTTTTAAAAAACACTAACTACTCTTCGCTACGGTCTACAATCGAATCAATAACATTTTATTACCTGTACAAAATGTATCAGAGCTTGGACGACCAAAAGTGCTTATTCGTAATATTTGGAAATGCTTATGTACTAGCTACCTATCGCAGTTGTTACCAGGGGGTGTCGGGTTTCTGTCGTTGCTGTCGTCGTCGTCTTGCTGAGTCCACGTGTTTCTGATGATGGTGCTATCATGGAAATTCGCAGGTTGCGAATGACTGTAGCACGCTGCTGCTTCTGTTGTTGTTGTTGTTGTTGTTGTTCTTGCTGCTGCTGGTACTGCTGACGCCAACGTTGCTTCCTTTCGTAGAATAGCTAGTCTGTGTTCTATGCCTTGGGTTGATGTCGGAGGGTGGTTCCTAACTTATATATAATATATATATATATATATATATATATATATATTATATATATATATATATATATATATATATATATATATATATATATAATTTGAATTTTATATTTATATCTGGCACCACATACGCGAATCAATTGTACACTCCCACGTAACTTTACTCAATTTTTGAGTACAATTGTATGCTATCTCTTTTTCTCTCACGGAAATGTTACTCAATTTTCGTAAAAAGTGGATCTACTCAAAAATTGAGTTGATCCACTTTTTAACGAAAACTGAGTAACATTTCCGTGAGAGAAAAAGAGATAGCATACATTTGTAGTCAAAAATTGAGTAAAGTGACGCGGGAGTGTATGTTTTCTCACTGCTTCGTTCTCCTTTGGCTGATGTGCTTCAGATGATGTATGAATGTGCGTAGATTTTAAGTCAAATTGGTCCATGGTTGCCATTAAGCATAAATAAATGGTAAAAATTGATCCATCGGTCGTTTTCAACTCATCTGCATTTTAATTGTCCAACACAAGGGCGGCCTTTAGGGGAACTCCTTTTGACTTGAGAAAGGTGGTCACTTTCGGGACGAATTCCCCAAAAAAAAAACACTTTTTTAAGAGCTCCTTTGCCATCCAAGCGCTTTTGGATGCCTTGTAGTATACAGACAAATCCTTAAGATTTTTGAGTACTCGAGGTCTGTGAGACTTTTCAATCAAAACTAATGTTAATTGGAGCGACCCATCCATGTTGAATCCATGTTGCATGAATGGGATTCAATCGTTGTTGATTTGGCGTCTCTTGAAAAGCCCACTTTCACTTCAGCGTTTGACAAGGAGACAAATCTTCCTCCCAAATCTGTGCAGCAAAGCCTTTTTATATTGTTCGACAAACAGAAATATTGCTGAACAATTTTTCGTCACTAATTTTCAGTAAGCGAGTGCCGTTGCGTTTTGTGATTGTTTCCACAGAACCACGGCTTCCGAATTCCCCTATTCCAGCCATCTGGATTTTTTTTGCTTGATCTTGTAGCATTTCTTGGCTTACCGGTCATTGGTACTGTCGTTTCTACAAAAAAAACAGATGTAGAGAGCTTCGTCAACCTGTGGGTATTGAAGTTTCTTAGAACGCTTTCGTTATGCTATAAATTAAATTAAAAAAAAACATGTTGAATTGTTTTCACGGAATATCATTTAAGTTTCTTACACACTCCTCCTTGTTGGCCAATTTTTTGAAAATTTTGTAAACTTTGTACTTCTTCATTATGTAGTTGTTTTTTGTCTTGTTTACGCGACACACGATCCATTTTTCGAAAAACCTCCGACTTTGTCCAATGACGTCTATATAAGGTCTGTGGCAACGCACTGCTTGCTGGTATTGGAAGCAAAAATAATGTAAACATTGTTGAGCCGACGAGTGATGACGCAACACTATTGAACTTTCTATTGGCGGGTTCAGATAAAAAAAAATCGGTTCAAACGTTTATTACAAATGCTGAATTGAGGAATTAATCATGATACAAATGCCACTTATTAAGCAGACGCATTTCCTCCCGATAACTTGTATCATTTATAGTGGATTTAACTGAGGTTGAATTTTTGCCACACAAACTTTTAAACGCTGAGACTTGACAATCGAGTAGCGATGTAGAGCCTATTTTCCATCATCGGTACACTGGAATCTGTTGAAAAAATAAGTTTTCTAGCGCATACACTCACCCCACAATTGTGAATCACCCACAATTTATGAATCAGCTGACTTTGAAAGAGTAATTCAAAAGCAAAACTGTCACCAACCTCCAAAAACATATTTTTTCCAATTTGTTTAACTTTTTCCTTAAAGATTGCAATGATTTTTATTATAATGCATGTTTTATTGATTCTGGAATTGACAAAAAAACATTAGTACGTATCGCTTGAAGTCAGTATCGCTGTTGTATTCGGTGCTCCCATAGTACGCGTGCTCGTGGTCGGTAAGCGGAAAACGAATTTTAATAGCTGCATTGCTATCCTCGGGAAGAAATACTACTACGACAACAATTAAAGGTATAATAAACAATTTTTCAACAAAAACCTAGTTTATTATTATGATAACTTGCAGATTTTCGGGTGAACTACGTGATTCATAAATAGTGGGAAGAAAAGCAATGCATCACAATTTATGAATCAAGTACTCTTCGACATTTCAGATCGAAAAAAAAAGCCAAACCAGAGAAAAAATCACACCGTATAGACGTGTCCAAGTCATTCCTGCAGAAGAATAAAGCCCAGAGGTGTGCCTAAGAAATATGATCCGGAAGCTATGGAACGTGCGGTCATTCTGGCTCAAAAATCGAAGAACGTGCGTAGGGCAGCGAAGACGTTTAATGTGCCGAACTCAACACTGCTGTGGCGGATCAAGAATGGACAAGGGAAAAACCAGGACCAAAAACAACGCTGACTCAGGAAGAAGAGACCCGTATTGAAAACTGGATTCTGTACATGGCCAAAGCGGGCTTCCCCATCAGTGCTACTGATTTAACGCAAACGGTTGAAGAATACGCCAAGAAAATTAGAAAAACACGTCCGATTCCTGCATCATTTCCAAGTAAAGTATTTAACATATTCCTTTGAAATTTAGTTATAAATATAAGTACTTTCCATGTCAAAATTATCGTAAGTAAAAACTGGTGTCAACAGTTCTTGGAAAGACACTCTAACATACAGAGGAAATACGTTACGAACTTGTCGAAAGCAGGAGCCACGGTTACAGAACAGCATCTTCGAAATTGGTTCTCGGAAGTTGAAGCAACTCTGGCAGAAGAGAACGTCGAATTATCCATTTTCAACCAACCTCAGAGAATCCTGAATTTCGACGAATCAGGTTTCCAGCTAGTCCCAAAAGAATATAAAGCACTTTGCGGAAAGAATGCAGAAAACGCTTATTTTGTGACTAACAATTCCGATAAATAAGCCTATACTGTGCTTTTCGGTTACACTGCAGCGGTGATCTAACACCGCCAATGATACTTTATCCAGGGCAACGGATCAGCAAAGAGATGGTTGTAAATATTCCAGCAGGATGGTCTGTTGGCGTATCGGACGAGGGATGGCAGACTACAACAATATTCTACGAATACGTAGTAAACGACCTATACAAGTGGTTAGTTGATAGAGGAACCGAGTTTCCGGTGATCATATTCGTTGACGACCACAAAAGCCATATCAGCATACAACTAGCCTAGTTTTGCGTAAAGAATCGTTTCATACTCATCTCCCTGTATCCGAATTCTACACGGATTTTGCAACCTTTGGACCGACTTTTTTTTGGGCCGTTCAAGAAAATCTGGTCCAAAGTCCTAAGGCAGCATCTTTGAGCCAACAGTAACACCAGAGTTACAAAAGCTAATTTTGGAAGACTCCTTAAAACCGCTATCGAAAACTTTACGAATTCCAAGGAGTGCCTTGCTAGTTTGCCCTGGATAAAGTATCATTGGCGGTGTTAGATCACCGCTGCAGTGTAACCGAAAAGCACAGTATAGGCTTATTTATCGGAATTGTTAGTCACAAAATAAGCGTTTTCTGCATTCTTTCCGCAAAGTGCTTTATATTCTTTTGGGACTAGCTGAAAACCTGATTCGTCGAAATTCAGGATTCTCTGAGGTTGGTTGAAAATGGATAATTCGACGTTCTCTTCTGCCAGAGTTGCTTCCACTTCCGAGAACCAATTTCGAAGATGCTGTTCTGTAACCGTGGCTCCTGCTTTCGACAAGTTCGTAACGTATTTCCTCTGTATGTTAGAGTGTCTTTCCAAGAACTGTTGACACCAGTTTTTACTTACGATAATTTTGACATGGAAAGTACTTATATTTATAACTTAATTTCAAAGGAATATGTTAAATACTTTACTTGGAAATGATGCAGGAATCGGACGTGTTTTTCTAATTTTCTTGGCGTATTCTTCAACCGTTTGCGTTAAATCAGTAGCACTGATGGGGAAGCCCGCTTTGGCCATGTACAGAATCCAGTTTTCAATACGGGTCTCTTCTTCCTGAGTCAGCGTTGTTTTTGGTCCTGGTTTTTCCCTTGTCCATTCTTGATCCGCCACAGCAGTGTTGAGTTCGGCACATTAAACGTCTTCGCTGCCCTACGCACGTTCTTCGATTTTTGAGCCAGAATGACCGCACGTTCCATAGCTTCCGGATCATATTTCTTAGGCACACCTCTGGGCTTTATTCTTCTGCAGGAATGACTTGGACACGTCTATACGGTGTGATTTTTTCTCTGGTTTGGCTTTTTTTTTCGATCTGAAATGTCGAAGAGTACTTGATTCATAAATTGTGATGCATTGCTTTTCTTCCCACTATTTATGAATCACGTAGTTCACCCGAAAATCTGCAAGTTATCATAATAATAAACTAGGTTTTTGTTGAAAAATTGTTTATTATACCTTTAATTGTTGTCGTAGTAGTATTTCTTCCCGAGGATAGCAATGCAGCTATTAAAATTCGTTTTCCGCTTACCGACCACGAGCACGCGTACTATGGGAGCACCGAATACAACAGCGATACTGACTTCAAGCGATACGTACTAATGTTTTTTTGTCAATTCCAGAATCAATAAAACATGCATTATAATAAAAATCATTGCAATCTTTAAGGAAAAAGTTAAACAAATTGGAAAAAATATGTTTTTGGAGGTTGGTGACAGTTTTGCTTTTGAATTACTCTTTCAAAGTCAGCTGATTCATAAATTGTGGGTGATTCACAATTGTGGGGTGAGTGTACTTCTTATTTTTATTAAAAATACTTGTTAAAATAACTAATGTACTCAAATTTGCTAAAATGGTCAATATATATGTTTTTATGATTTTCGAAATGTTGGACCACAAAGGCTATTTATTTTTATATTTTTTTATAAAAACTCAAACATTTTTACATAACATATCAAAAAATCTCAAATGTTCATCGAGCCTTTTTGGAGTTAATTTTTTGAAAATTTCAAGTTTTTTGTCTATACACACATGGAATGAGCATCATTTTCCATCACTTCAAAATAACTGCGGGAATCATTTCATTGAAGTTATCAAACTTATTCCTAATAAATTCATGATAACCATGTTTACAAATCTAGTTTTATTTGTGAAGTAATGTATCATCAAAAGTAGGGGAGGCTGGTTCAATTCTGACTCCATTAAATGTAAGAACTATAAATCAGTCTCAAATTGTTTAAAAGCAGAGACCAACATTGCTAGGGTTTACTCAGCCATGGTTTACGCTATAACTGGAGCCACAATGGTCCGTTAGCGTCCAAAATCAGCATGAGTGCTCATAAGGATTGCAGGGGCCGAATTTGAGTTGTAGCGTAAACCACGACTGAGTAAACTCAACTCATATTTTGAATTATTCCACATTGAGTGAACCGAACTGAAACCTTACTAAAGAAACGTTTAATACAATGAAGCACGACTGCTCAAATTGCCATGTTTAAAATAGTTACAGGAAACCTACTCCTAAACTATATGGTTATGCAGTGGAAAGGAGAACAAAGTTGGATAAAAGCTAGTCCTACTTTTGTAATACCTACAATTGCAGACTTTATCGCTTTATCGAGAAAGAAAACGAGCCAGCAACTCCAAGTGCAGTTAATCTAGAATGTGAAAATCAAGAACTCACAGTTCAGAACCGTGTTTAATTTTCAAGGAGCAATATGTTACTTTTTAAATTGGATTTTCAATGTTTTTCAGTAGCCGCCCAAAAAATTGTATTCTGGCTGGTTCAATTGCAACGCATACTGTCTGCGTATGCATTTATCATCAGAATGTTAAATTAATGTTTAAAACCCTTAACGTTAAGAAACTAATTCCTAACCATTTTAAAACGTATCTTCACTTGTTTTTTAAATTACTCTGTCAAAATCCTACAGAGAAATGTTGGTTGAAAATCTGTGATCATTGCCCGGGTACGCAGACCTGATGAATTTTCATGAAAACATCGATTCCTTAGAATTTAAACAATGGGAGCAAACAGATCGTTGTCATCTAAATTCAATGCAGAAGAGTTTGTGGAAACATTTTTAGAAAAATTAAGCGAATTAGGTATCTCCGCATAATTTTATTGCAGAGCAACAAGGTAACTACTTAAAACAACTTAAAATTAATTTGGAAGCAACTGACTGCATTATAATTGCTGACTTCTCTGAAAATTACTCCTCTTTTGTTATTCTGGACGCTATACAAGGTTTTCATTGAGCAACCGCTCAATGCACAATCCATCCATCTGCCATATATTATAAGGATGAAGCACAAAATTTAAAGTTTACAAGCTTCATAGCAATCGCAGAATTTACTATACATAACCATGTTGCCGTTCGGCTGTTTGTAACAAATTGTGTGAATTTTATTAAAAAAAACCCGAATTAATCCACCGATGGTGAGACTGAACCCTTCTTACATTTCACCAGAATTACAAACTCAAAAGTGGGCAATATTGTACTGGATACGTATTTTCATCAGAAATTCCAAGAAGATTCAGAAATATTCAATATGCCATACATTCAGTTGATAAAATGAACTTTTTGTCAATCCTGAACGTATTGTTCAGGATTGAACAAAAATTAAAATATTTCCATTAATAGTCTTTAATGACCTGTGTATGTTAGTTATATAGAAGGCGAAATAACATAAATATTAGAAATTTCATATAATCAGTCCATAGCATGAATTATTAGACAATCCTAAGCGTCAACTTTGATTATCGATATGGATTCAAGATGCTTAATAAGTACATATTCGTTGAAAATAGTAAATGGAGACTTTGTGTAATTTTCGAATATACTCGTTGCAGTTGAAAACCAGCCACTCGAGCCAATCGATGCTGCTCTAATTCTATACAGTAGCATAGTGTGGCTAGTCCGCTGTATGTGCTATACAACGCTCCAGATGCGACACAATAGAATGCAAGCGGCATCGATTGGTGTGATTGGTCTTGTTCGGTTTTGCACTGCAACGAGTATATTGTCATCTCACAATTATGTGCTCTCAGGTATTGTTTTGGTCATATCTCCATGAAGGATTATCCAATCATAATGAAATTTTGACCAGTTATTTGGAAATATTATAGCTTTAATTTGGCACCAGCAAAACTAAAATCGGTACACAAATAGCTCAGTATGTTATCGGAGACTAAACTGTTTGATTACTATTATAATAGGCCTTCAAGTACTGTTTCGTTCATATCTTCGTAACGAAATGTCCGAATGAAAAAAAAATCAATAGCGTTCTATGAGAATGTTGTAGCTTCAATTTGCCGTCAACAGAACTGAAGTCTGTTCACAGATGGCTGAGAAACCGATGTGACATTATTTGTAACGCACACACACACACATACACACACACATACACACACATACACACACATACACACACATACACACACATACATACACACAGACATGTGCTCAGTTCGTCGAGCTGAGTCGAATGGTATATGACACTCGGCCCTGTGGGCCTCGGATAAAAAGTCGAGTTTTCAAGCGATCTTAATACCCTTCTATTGATGTAAGAAGGGTAAAAAGCTACCTCACCTGAAAAATATCCCTTTTTATTTCTAATGAAGGCAGTCAATACAGAAATAAGATGACTGCTTTCAATTTGTGTCACATGTACAAGGACTTCGGTCTTAATGGAGAGTGGAACTTTTTTGCCACTTGCCATGGAAAAGGGCCTTGTGACGCTTTAAGGGGCGTTCTAAAGCGAAACGCTTCACAAGCAAGTTTACAAGGCCATCATATTACAACTGCATACGAACTTTACTCTTGGGCTGTTTCTAAAGTAGATTCCAAAATATATTACTTGTTTTTCTCGGAAAAAGATAACAATGCAATGGAAAAGCAAATAAAGAACTGTTATACTCCTGTAAAACAAATCTCTGGGACACAATCGTTTCATTACTTTAAGCCACAAAATGAAAATTACATTATCGTGAAATGGTTTTCGTTTTCAAATGAAGAAAAGTGCGTTAAATTGTAACAATTTTGCTATGCAGTTTTTTTTTATGAATTATGAAAAATAAAAATAATTAAATAATCAAATTAAATGCTGAGTTTTAATTGAAGGTAATCTGAGAAAACCTTTGCTTGTAGTCTAAAGCTTTGAGATTTGAGCTCCAATTCCTCAATATAGCGGAGCCTGGTCCAATCCTGACCCTGTGGCCACTTCCGACCGCCCAAGATTCTCTCAGGCAGCGCTGGTAGCCAATTTTTTAATAATACCAATGGAAAGTTTTCGTTACACAAAGAATTTCAACGTAGATTGCATTGGTCGGAGAAATTGTGTTTTTTGGACTTCGAAATTGACAAAATTTGAGAGAAAATGTTGTATACGCTAAAACAATTTGTATTCTAGTTTCGGTTCGGTTCCCTCAAAATGACCCTAATGTGGAATAATTCAAAATATGAGTTGAGTTTACTCAGTCGTGGTTTACGCTACAACTCAAATTCGGCATGAGTGCCTCTGCAATCCTTATGAGCACTCATGCTGAATTTGGACGCTAACGGACCATTGTGGCTTCAGTTATAGCGTAAACCATGGCTGAGTAAACCCTAGCAATGTTGGTCTCTGCTTTTAAACAATTTGAGGCTGATTTATAGTTCTTACATTTAATGGAGTCAGAATTGAACCAGCCTCCCCTACTTATGATGAGTACATTACTTCACAAATAAAACTAGATTTGTCAACATGGTTATCATGAATTTATTAAGAATAAGTTTGATAACTTCAATGAAATGATTCTCGCAGTTATTTTCAAGTGATTGAAAATGATGCTCATTCCATGTGTGTACAGACAAAAAACTTGAAATTTTCAAAAAATTTAACTCAGTAACGGCTCGATGAGCATTTGAGATTTTTTGATATGTTATGTAAAAATGTTAGAATTTTTATAAAAAAATATAAAAATAAATAGTCGTTGTGGTCCAACATTTCGAAAATCATAAAAAACAAATATATTGACCATTTTAGCAAATTTGAGTGCATTAGTTATTTTAACCAATATTTTTAATAAAAACAAGAAGTAATATTATTTCTATTTATAAAAAAACATTGCAAATCGATCGTTCAGAAGTTATGATTTTTCAAAAATAAAAAATTTCGAAAAATGTCGATTTTTCTTGTAACCCTATATCGAACATGGTCACCCTAATAAAAAAAAAATAGCCTGTTGAAGTGGCGGATTTAGTCCGTGCTTTAACCTACCCCGCAGTGGGATGTTAGGCAAAAATGTCGTTGGTTCGAGTACCACTGTACACATGCCCTTTTCGCTCAATTTTCATAAAACATCTGTTAAATTTCCAAGCCTGCCGCACACTAGCGGAACTATCAAAAAAAACTTTCTCTTCATATCTTTAATTCTAGCCAAAAACATTGTTGTTCACTCTCGGTGCCTCATGGTGATGAGCGAACATCTCCTTCTACATCAAAAAAAAATAAGAAAATACGGATCGTATTATTTTCGATGAAGAACCTACCAAGCGATTTTGAGCAAAATCGGACAACATTTTTTTTTCAACTGTATTCTTTTTCTTTTCTTTTATATATATATATATATATAAATATATATATATATATATATATATATATATATATATATATATATATATATATATATATATATATATATATATATATATATATATATATACATATATATATATATATACATATATATATATATATATATATATATATATATATATATATATATATATATATATATATATATAAAGGTGTGTACGCTGATCGCACAACAGAGTGAATATCTGTGGCAGGTGCGATCAGAGCAGAAAAGTACACGTTTAAAAAATTATCATATCCAAAACAAAGCAGAACGAACATCTGCATCTTAGAGTTTAAGCAACTACCCATATAACTACTATCTTAAAGAAAATTTATAAATTCATTGAAAAACATTTTAATAACATATTTTTCCTTCAATTCGAAGGCTCTACTTTTGGTTTTATGAACAGATATAATCCATACAATTTAAGAAATCGTGAAAGCAATAACATGAGCAATTCTTCAAATTTGAATCAAAATCCTATTCCACAACCACCTCCTCAACCTAACCCTCTTCCGTTACCGAATAGAATTAGAAATATGAATCCTGAACAAGAAGTGAATGAAACAGCCAGGTTGCTCGAACAGGCTGATAAAATTATAAAATCCCTTCAAACACGACCTACCAAAATTTTGGAAATCACAAGGAAAAGTAAAAAATATGCGACGAGGCCGTTGTAGCACTTAAGGAAAAAACAGAACAAAGACTTGGAAAATTATAACAGAAACAAAGAAGAACACCTATTGTTCGAGGAGGGAGGATCAGTTTACATCGCCCGACAAGGTGTGAGAAGTAAAACGAAGGATAAGTATCATCCCTATAAAATCGCCAAGGACAACACCAAGACGTTCGAAGATGACACGGGCAGGAAGATCCACAAAACGAAAATTCGGCGGCGAAGGGAATAAATAATAATAATTCACTTTCACTTTTTTTAGACAATATTTAAAAAAAAAACTTTTTTGAGTAGAACGATTGTGATTGGGAAACTAGGAGAATTTAAAATTTAACACTTCATTTGATCACTTTTTTAAAAAAATAAAACATTAAACCTTTTTTTTTTTTATTTTATTTTCGTCAACAGATAAACACTTGAAACACTTTTTTAAATTTTCGCTAGTAATCGCGAGCAAATTCCATTTAATTCCACTATGAACTTATCTTTTGACAGATAGGCCTATTTCGTCTGCTACTTACAGACATCTTCAGTGTCGAGTGCTCGAATTGTTTTCTTCCAGCACACATTACCCCCATAGAAAAATTCTAAAGTCTTTTCTACAACAGCCGACATCACCATTACAGACCTTTCGAGACATGATGGTCTCATAGCATTCGAGGGAAGGGAAGCCAAAATTGTAACATCCCAACATTTCCATCTTCACATTGTGGACTTGGAAAAGTTTGAAAATAGCTTCCTCAACCTTCAGTACACACTTCATCAGTTTGAACGACAAAACAAGACGAAACAATATCGTAAAACACTGGACATGCGGATGAAACGACTCTCTGACAATTACCATCGACTTAAGCCCATGCACAGACAGAAAAGAGGACTTTTAAACCCTGTTGGGCTCTCATCAAGTCACTGAAAGGAAACTTGGACA
>JASCZW010000746.1:25000-132112 GCA_034211315.2 Aedes japonicus
GTGACGGCATAACTCACGAACGACTCAATGGATTTATTTGATTTCTTTTATTTGATTCGACTTGGTTCTTCAACAGGTTTATATGAAGAAAAAATTGGAAAATTTTACTAGAAAATGAGAAAAAATCATAAAAATCAAATTGAAATTTTGTTTGGGAATATCATAATATGCTAGACAGCAAGACCATCTTTCGATTTGTAAGGACAAACCGGTGGAAACTATTATAATGGCTTCGCAACGAAGTAAAAACAAAGAACGAGAGAGGAGAGAATCACTATTTGTTACTTAGGACCTTTTGAGAAGATGTACAAAAAATGATAATACACTAGAGTCGCTTATTTCGCAATTTTTTTACGGGGTTGTCGGAATTTGACGCGGTTTCAGCTTATATTTGATCAAAACGCGTTTCAAACCTAATTTTCTCGCTTTTTGCAAAGTTTTTGTAAATTACGGGTTTTACGTGGATTAGGAATTTACTCGATTTTTAAAGTAGTTTTTTTCCATCGCACTCACTCCTGTGTAAAAGTAACTTCAGTGTATACGATTTATAGCGTGTAGATGCACGTATAAACTGGAACGTTTGTATTGGTGACACCTCGCAGCGAGATGTAAATTATAGATCAACAATAGAATAGGGCCTATCAACATTTGTAACCAAATATTCTGAGTCCTTTTTCTCTTAAGCCATAAGCCACCCACGCAAATCAATACCATAATAATGTAGGAAAAGTTTCTCTACACGATGATGCTATAGATTGCGTGTGCAGCCTATGGCTTGCGAGAAAAAAGGCTCAAAAGTATATGTTTACAAATGTATTTTATTGTTGGTCAAGAATTGAAATGAAGGTCAATGGAAAGTGAAGGTATTAGTTTATGTGTTGAACAGATGTGTAATTACGTTTTTGTTTACATTAGTATCATTCGCTGTGTGATAAATAGTGTATCAGGAAGATGAAATCGACGATATTACTAGAATTTAAAAAAAACACAAACTAAGTTTCGATTTCAGTTAATTTCAATTAGTATTGTTGTACAATGCCTTCAACTCGACAGAATAATATCGTTCGACTGCTAGCTCAGTAAACTCTCGAATGAGACAAAGCGACGATCAGCGTGCAACTCAAACTGAATTGGATCGACAACGGATTTCACGGGCTCGAATAATGTTGAGTGAAGAAGAAAAAGCAGCTCAAAATACAAGCGATGGAGTTAGAAAGAAGCGTAATCGGCATGTATCAGAAAGATCTGGCAACAACCGTGCCCAACATAACCTTAAAAAACAATCACGAAGGCAAGCCTACATTCCACAAAATCTTGATGACAATGCGAATATATCAGTCGCCATTGGATCAATGAGTGCAGTTTGTTATCATTGTAATACATTGAAGTTCCCAAATGAAACACCAGAGCCTTTGCGCTCATTTGTGTCGGGATCAGGAAGTGGTTCTAAACATTTTCTGCAGAACATCCAGAGTTATAATGGTTGTTTTCAAATGACTTCTTTTGGCGCAACTCACATAATAATATTTAAAAGTTTTCTTGGACATTGAACCTTAAGGATTCAAAGAGTTTAAAAATTAGTAAATTATGAAATTGTGAAAGCGTCTATGGTCAAATTTACCAATAATCGAATTCAATGTTGCCACCGACGGACGCAGACCATCAATTTCTACAGATTTATTTCAAGGGAGATTAACTCAGCAACATTATTCCACCATGGAGCGGGACATTGTAGAACAAGTGCAAGCGATGCTTCATGAGCCCAATGGATTGATTCAAATGTTCAAGACTACTCTAGATCGAATGTTTGCTATTCGAGCTAATACCATAGTCAGTACTAGCACATCGGCCCAAGCTCGGTCCCAAGCTTAATAATATGCCCCTAATAATGAACTCACACGAACACACTCTCAAATATTCTGTCAAAAGAACACAGCAAATCAAAACAAAGGCACAAATATGTACGGCAAGGTGGTAGCTTCAAGGTGTACCTCAGACCAAGGGTTCTCCAACAGTGAACCAACTTCAAATCGCAAGTAGCATATTGATTGTTGCTAATACCTTCTTAAATTTTCCAATAAGTAGTTTAATTGTAAGCAGGACAGACGTCTGCCGGGTCAGATATATATATATATATATATATATATATATATATATATATATATATATATATATATATATATATATATATATATATATATATATATATATATATATATATATATATATATATATATATATATATATATATATATATATATATATATATATATATATATATATATACAGGGTTACCCACTCGAAGTGTTACCAGATTCAAACTGCTATAACTACCACACTATTAATGACAGCGCGCTCAAATTTACACCAATGACAGTTCATTCAATTGTTTACAAGCGTACAAAAGCATTTTAAGTCTGTGTCGTGTGAAAAAAAGTTATACGTGATGGAATTTAAACGTAATAGTGTGATTGCTTTATATTTGGCTGGAAAATCACAAGCAGCAATTGTTCGTCAGCTAAAACATCTCGAAAGTGAACAAAATGTTTGTGTATCGCACTATAAATCGTTACAATGATACTGGTAGCATCGCAAAACGCCATGGAGGTGGTCATAAGAAAACAGCAACATCACCTGAGATGATTCGAAAAGTGAAGGCTCGACTTGAACGAAATCCACGTCGAAGTGGTAATCAAATGGCTAAAGAGCTGAAAATTTCGCAAAGTTCAATGCAACGACTATTGAAAAATGAGCTAAAGGTCAAGCCTTACAAGTTCAAAAGGGCACGGTCTTACACCGCAGCAAAAAAGTTAGAGCTCGAAAGAGCGAAGGAGTTGTTACACTTGTACGCACGTGGCGAATTTCCGAACATTGTGTTTTCTGATGAAGAATTTCCCTATTGAGCAATTCATAAACTCTCAAAATGACCGTGTTTGCTCGATCGAACGCACGTGCGAGAATTTAAGCCTACGAATGGCCACCCGAAGTAATTTCCCATCGCAGAAGTGATGGTATGGGCTGCCGTGACAGCTGATGGGCGCTCTCCAGTCGTTTTCATCGAGCCTGGTGCCAAAATAAACGCGACTTATTATCAGTGAAAACATTTTGGAAGGTGCTTTAGAGCCGTGGGCACATAGTCACTTCGGCCGGAAAGAATGGACGTTCCAACAAGACTCGGCACCGTCACATAAAGCGAGAATTAACCAGAGTGGTTAAAAAATCATGTTCCACGCTTCATTTCGTCGACGCAATGGCTTTCAGAATTCACCAGACGCAAATCCGATGGACTTTTCCATCTGGTCTATTTGAGAGTAAGGTGCGGACTAAAAAATACGCCAGTATGGATGCGCTCAAGAAAGCGATTGTACGTGAATGGGCAAAAATACCACAAGCTCACATTCGTGCAGCATGCAACTCGTTTTTGACCGTTTGAGGACCATAATCAAGGCAAAAAGGTGGCCATATCGAGCTAAAGTGAATGGATTCTAAATTTTTGATTATTTTCATACATTTTTGCCATTGGACTGAATAAAAATATTATCAAACTAAAAAATTATAGTCATTTGAATAGGTAACACTTCGAATGGGTAACCCTGTATATAGATTGATAAACAAATTCGTATGAACCAAAAGGATTTGTTTCATAATTTGGATTGTACTCGGAGGCGTGATAGTAATATTCAGTGGGGTAAAAGTTCGCTTGTTCGATATTTCTTAATTCCTCGACATGTATTTTACTAGGGCCTGGTATGAAAGGGTTTCTAGGGGAAAATTGGTTTGAATTTGGCCGCCTATTTATGTAGTTGACCTGTCTACTCCGTATAGAAGGATCTACTTCCATTGGGGTTGGCTTGGGAAGTGGTTGAGGAGAGGTTGAAGGTACAAACACGTTTTCTGGGGGCAATCTTGGTTGAAATTGTGGATTAGTTGATGCTTGATTGGGATTATTAGGAAATGGTCTGTGGATTGGGGGTTGAAAATAATAAGCAGGTGAAAATTGGCGAGATGGATATCTGGGTTGAAAAGAATTAAAATTTGTATTCAAATGATTACGATGAGGAGGTTGTTTGAATGGGATAGGTGGTAATGTATTTTTAAATTCTGTCTTTGCATAATTGTAATTTTGCTCTTCTAGACACAATCGAAGGGCATCTTTCGTTGTATCAGGGCCGCGGGCTCTAATCAGTGGCCCCAAAGGTTCCTTTAGGCCTGCTAAAAAGACTTTTAATCCCATTTGTTGGTAAAATTCTTTTTTAGAACTTATCACTGCTTCATTATTTTCAGTAATGTTCAAATTATTAATGAGTGATGAGATTGTGTGTGATACTTTGCTATAAAAGTCTTCCACAGTATTAGTTTGATTAATTTTAAACAGGTCACGAGTGAGAGAAACTTCGTCTCGGCGATCGCTGTAATGAGTAAAAAGATTTTGTTTAATTTCTGCCCAGCTTAAATTGGTGCCATACAGCTCCAAGATGTTGTCGGCATCACCAGTTATTTTTATGCGGACTGCTTGGATCCACACGCTGTGTACATTCGTTCCCTGGGCTTCATCGAGCAATGGCATAATATTGTCGATGGCTCTTATGAATGAATTTAATTTCACCGGGTTCCCGTCGAAGCAAGGGAGGTCCCGAATAATTTGCGGGGTTTGGAGTGATTTTAAAATTGACTCCGTTCTCCCAACATTGTTAACAGCGGGTGCAGGATGCACGTTTGCTTGTTGTTGTGCTGTTTGGGCGGCTTGTTGCGCCTGTGCAGCTTGGTGACGAACTCGCGCTAGCTCTTCGTCGCGGTTAGCAACATGCTGTGCCAATTCTTGGAGTTGCCTTTGCAATTCCTCGATTTGTTGCTCTTGCAGATTGCGAGCCATGTCGAATCGTTTTGATTTTATTTTTGGATTAATGGTTACACACAAAAAAAAATACTCTAATTCACTAAAACACTATTACTAGTTCACTTTTTCGGATAATAATTCACTTATTTTTGGACGATTATTCACATAGTTTCGGATGATTATTCACTTATTTTCGGATGATTATTCACTTATTTTCGGATGATTATTCACTTATTTTCGGATAATTATTCACTTATTTTTAAATGTCGATTGTATCATGAGTTAGTTATTGAGTAAAATTGGTTAAATTGAGAGAGTTTAGAAGTAAAAAAAAAATCGCTTACCTTAATTTACCGTTGGCTTCGATGATCCGTCGAGTCCTCTGGTTGATGTTCGCTAAATCGATGATCCGTCGATTAATTTCAATGACTTTACCGATAATCCGTCGGTATGTCTTTGGATTAGTTGGTTCCTATGCTAAAGGCCGCTACTCGGACGATGTTCCCTCATGGATTTGGACACAAACGCTTTTACTTTTCACTTAGCACTCGTACGACTGCCTTGATTGGGATGTAAAGCTATTCGGACCAGGGGGTTTTTAAAAAACACCTGCACTCTTACTACACCTGCCGCTACTCCGGACGATGTTCCCTCGTAGATTTGAACACAAACACTTTTTACTTTTCACTTAGCACTCCGTACGACTGCGCCAGTTAGGATGTGGCTATTCGGACGGGGTTTTTTAAAAAACACCTGCACTCTTACTCTGCTGAACAACTAATGAATTTTTATTGATATGATTCTTAAAGCTAACCTGCGCTAACTAATAAACTGCTGACCTATCAGCTGACCTGTCGATAGTAGTCCAAGGGTCGGTCGTCGTCGTTTGTGTTGTCCGGATGTTTACTGCTGATGCATGTACGGTTTTTATTTATTTTATTTATCACAATAATTCAACTGACAACAAATGTCTAAATGAATAAAAAAACTTAAATTACTTGGTTACGGCCAGAAGTACGGAAAGAGTCAAGTAGCCGATGACGCAACACGTCAGCAGATAAGTTGAAGTCGAACATATTGAAACGCTCGTTGAAACGCTGGCTGATTTCTCGAATTGGTTCATGGAGTGCATAGTTGTTGTTCTGTGGCCCAAGATGCAAAAATACACGTTGACGAAGAGGTCTCTCGGGAGCGTACAAATTTAACTGTAACAACAGTGCCGGACAGTCAATTTCACCCCTGAGTAGCTTCCCAGCAAACAAAGCCTGAGCGGCCCTCCGTCTCACCTCAAGTGGCTCGATATTAAGCAGACGGCAACGCTCTTCATACGGAGGCAGGTTCGTAGGATCACGCCAACTGAGAAAGCGAAGAGCGTATCTTACGAACTTTCGTTGAACTGCTTCGATTCTGGCGATCCATATGGCCTGGAAAGGGCACCATACAATAGCACATGATTCCAGTATAGAACGTACAAGTGAGCAATAAAGTGACCTGAAGCAGAGCGGGTCACGAAACTCGTCAGCAATTTTAAAAATAAAGCCCAGTTGACGATTGGCTCTGGACACAATGTCGTTGTAGTGAAATCTGAATGTCATTCCATTATCCAAAATAACACCGAGATCCTTGATGTGTTGAACGCGAGTGAGCGATTGCCCGGAGAGGACATAGTCGAAGATGATTGGTGCGTTTTTCCGGTGATATGATATTATGTTGCATTTTTCGATGCTTAAGCCCATCAGATTCCTTGAGCACCAATCGGCGAAAATACACAACATATGCTGCAAGTCGGAACAGTCTGATAGACTTTTTATAGTTTTGTAAAGTTTTGAATCATCTGCGTAGAAGAGGCGGGATCCTGGTGGGGATAGCAAGATGGCATCGTTTATGAAGATCGAGAAGAGCAGTGGACCAAGGTTGCTGCCTTGCGGAACTCCCGAATTATTTGTGAAAGCTTCCGATTCCGACGTTCCAATCTTAACCCGTACTGAGCGATTCACCAAATATGACCTAAACCAATCCACAGCGGCAGATGATATGCCGAGTATGTCCAGCTTAGCAAGCAGAATTTCATGATCCACCGTATCAAACGCAGCCTTCAGATCCATATACGCAGCATCAACCTGCCATCCAGAATCAATACAACGCAGGCAGCTAGAAGTAAACTGAACTAGGTTCGTGGAAACCGATCGTTTCGGATAAAAGCCGTGTTGATCAGAATCGATGTAGTTTTTACAGCACTCAAACAAGGAACCGTTTATAATAATTTCAAATACCTTTGAACATGCGCACAGTGAGGTGATACCACGGTAATTGACAATGTCCCGTTTATCTCCTTTTTTGTAGATCGGAAATATATACGAGTGTTTCCAGCGTGTGGAAACTCACTTTGCTGCGCCGAAAGCTGGAAGATCCTTGCAAGGGAAGGCAAAGACTGTCTGCACATCGTTTTAAAACTGACGATGGGATGCCATCAGGGCCAGTGGCAAACGAGAGCTTCAGTTTGTGAATTGCAGTCATCACTATGTCATCAGTAATGCGTGGAAAATCGAAATTGACCACGTCGTGTGGCAACCCCATAGTAGCATCTATCACTTGTGTCGGCAAAGCGGAGAAATCGTTGAACACTTGCATAAAACGTTGGGCAAACAGGTTGCATTTCTCACCTTCAGTATTGGCTGTGTTGTTTCCGAGGAACATGGAACAAGGCAACCCGGTTTCCTTTCGCTTGGAGTTAACAAACGACCAAAAATTTTTTGGGTTCTCTCGCAGGTTTGCTTCTGTGCGTCTTACATGTCGATTGTAAAGGAAACGGTTATATTTGCGGTAACGATGACTTGCGAAATTAAACTGTCGTTTGTAGTAGGGTGAGCGGGAAGTGCAGTACTTACGTAGGGCGGCAGAGCGTTGTCGCTTCAGTACTCGTAGGCGTGGATTTGACCATGATGGTTTTTGCGGAGGGCGACGTACTGGAACAATGCGAAAAATTGCATTTTCCAGCGCTGAACTGAAAAAATCAACTGCGTCGTTCACATTACTTGTCGATTCAATAAATTGCCAATCAATTCCAGCAAGCTCATTATTCAATGCAGCGTAATCGGTCCGCCGAAAGTCAAGAGAGTAGGACTCAGATGGCGGCGAATGAAACAACGGGGCGGGTAGGTTGAAATTCACGACGAGAGCAGGGTGGTCGGCATCTAGATCGATTAGTGGTTCTACTGGCAGAGTAAGGAGTGTGCCCGGTAATGCACGATTATTGGCTAGAACAAGATCGAGCAAGCGCCCATTCCGGTTCAGCATAGTATTAACTTGAGTGAATCCATGAAAATTAAATCCATCCAAAAGGCTAGAACAAGCCGCCGGCATATGCGATAACAAGGGATCGATCATTGGAATGTCGTTGCCCGCCAAGCGCCACTGTAACCCAGCTTGGTTGTAGTCGCCGAATAAGAGCGCAGGAGAGTGAGAGCTCAGTTGAGCTGATATTGAGCCTAGCGAATCCACGTAATCACGGATGATTGTGCAATCGTTTTTCCGATCGGGAGGAATGTAGACTACGCCCACGCTAAGTGTGTCTCGTAGATGCTCCAGAACAATCCAAATCTGCTCCAATCGGCTTGAAATGGGCGACTCGCTGAGATAACTGGTTAGCCTAGTTGAAACAGCAATCAGGACCACTCCGCCGCGTGTTTTATGACTATTCAGCGGGGATCGATCAGTTCTGTAGACATTGTATAATGATCCGAAAAGTTGCGACGAATTGATCCTATCATCCAGCCACGTTTCCGTTAATACAATCATATCATATTCTTCCTCAGAGACTGCCAGAAAGAACGCGTCGATTTTGGTCCTCAAACCACGAACGTTCTGATAGTATATCCGCAATTCATTCGAAGTACGATCCGGAGAGCTGGAAATCAAAGCGGATTCAGGTACCGAAACATCCAAATCGAAATCATACTTGCCTGAGGGTGCAGGCCGGAAGCCCCCTCTACCGTCACCAGCCACAGGTCCGGGACGGTGAAGATGGCAGATGTCAGCAGAAAGCACGACTGGGCTGGGCGGTTCAGGGGCTTCCTTGGTGCCTGTTTTGAGGTGTCCCGGTTCGGAGAGTTTGTCGTCGATAGATGAGTTGTTGTCGAAAGTGGAATCAGTTGGGTTGACGTAATTTATTAGTTTTTTGCCAAGTCAACGAATTCACGGAATTGCAATCCAGAGGGCCATGAAGCAGGGTCTAGAGCACAGTCTTTCAAATCCGGATCAAGACCAACCTTAATTTTATGTCTTGGTAACAAAATTGGCCATAGTCACCGGATACCGGAGTTGTTCCGGGTTTCCGGAGGGGCTATTTTACATGTTGACTTTGCGATGAATTTTCGTACAAGATGACGTTGTTAAACTTTTTTTTTCAGTAAACACACAAAAAAACAAAACATTTCCCAAGCGAATGAAAGGTCGATCACAGGAATCGGCCTTAAATTGACTGAGATATGGCCATTTCCGTGAAACAGGTTCTGATGAAGGGTCCTGGATGCGGTCAGTTCTTTATTTTACTCAAAACATGCTATGTCACAGCTTTTTTTCATGTTTTTTTACCACAAAGCTTATTGTAAACGAAAAGTGGATCTTTGGCAATATTGGCCCCTCCCGGAACCACCGGAACGACCCCGGGGGAACCTGTAGTAGGGGCCAATTACGATTTTACTCGAAAGCATGCCGTGCAGCAGCTCTATCTTCATGATTTTTCATAAGTATGATTTTTATACACTTGAGAAGGACATAAGCTACATTGGCCCCTCCTGGAACCACCGGAACGACCCCGGGGGAACCTGTAGTAGGGGCCAATTACGATTTTACTCCAAAGCATGCCGGGCAGCAGCTCTATCTTCATGATTTTTCATAAGTATGATTTTTATACACTTGAGAAGGCTATTGGCTACATTGGCCACTCCCTGGACCGCCGAAACGACCCCGGGGGAACCTGTAGTAGGGGCCAATTACGATTTTACTCGAAAGCATGCCGTGCAGCAGCTCTATCTTCATGATTTTTCATCAAAATGATTTTTATACACTTGAGAAGGACATTGGCTACATTAGCCACTCCCTGGACCACCGGAAAGACCCCGGGGGAACCTGTAGTAGGGGCCAATTAAAATTTTACTCCAGAGCATGCCGTACAGCAGCTCTATCTTCATGATTTTTCGTGAACATGGTTTCGATGGACTTGGGAAGGCCATTGGCTACATTAGCCATTCCCTGGATCGCTGGAACGGCCCTCGGGAGAACCTGTAGCAGGGGCCAATAACGATTTTACTCCAAAATGTGAACTATAAGATTCACTAGCTAGCCTGAACCAGCTTCCTGGTAGCTTTAACGATCAATTTATTTAGCTTTGGTTCGGATATGCAAGAAATAATTTGATGAAGTATAGGGAAGAGTGGGTTTTATTAGTAGCGAGTGGGTCCGCCGTCCGCATCAAGAACGGCTTCAATCCGCCTTGAGATGGAGCTGTAGAGGTTTTGGATCACGTCTACAGGTATTTTATACCACTCGTCGATCAAAGTTTTCTCCAGTTCCTTCAAAGACGAAGGTGGTGGGAAAACATTTCGCACCCTTGCTTCCAATGTTGACCACAATGGTTCAATAATATTAATGTCCGGTGACTGAGCAGGTCACTCAAGGTGATCGAAATCACTTGCGTGATCCTCATACCACTTCTTGATGGACTTCGCTGTGTGGATGGGAGCGTTGTCATCCTGGAAGACGCCGTTCCCTTCTGGGAAAATGGATCGCATCATGGGAAGCAGCTAGTTGAAATTAAAAAATAATAAGTCTTTGTAGTGTACATATGTCACCAAAAGTTGAAATACCTGCTCATCCAATATAGTCCTGTAGTGGTCAGCCTTCATTTTGCCTTTTGCCTTTTCTCTCGCCAACCAAAAACTGCTCATGCAAAAAAGAACGTCATTGTATAGGGTAAACATCCCCCTGTCTGTTAATAATCTTGCTCTGCGTGGGCGATGCAATGTTCTACACCAAATCCTTTTTACACGTATTTTTATTTTTAAGCGAGTTTTCGAAATAACACAGTTCACGATGGCTACGATTCTTACCGAGTTTCAACGTGGCCGGCTCGTTGGTGCGCGAGAGGCAGGAGCTTCGATTGCCGAAACGTGCAAAATAGTCGGCGTTTCGAAAACCACCGTTTGTCGAATCATGGCGGAGTATGAGGCCGGAAAAATTTCACCCGGTAAATGTACTGGACGGAGACGAAAGCTTGGTAGTCGACATCAACGGGCGTTGAAACGGATTGTTAAGGTGGATAGTCGGTAGTGTACGGCATGCTCTGGAGTAAAATCGTAATTGGCCCCTACTACAGGTTCCCCCGGGGTCGTTTCGGCGGTCCAGGGAGTGGCCAATGTAGCCAATAGCCTTCTCAAGTGTATAAAAATCATACTTATGAAAAATCATGAAGATAGAGCTGCTGCCCGGCATGCTTTGGAGTAAAATCGTAATTGGCACCTACTACAGGTTCCACCGGGATAGTTCCGGCGGTCCAGGGAGTGGCCAATATAGCCAATAGCCTTCTCAAGTGTATAAAAATCATACTTATGAAAAATCATGAAGATAGAGCAGCTGCACGGCATGCTTTCGAGTAAAATCGTAATTGGCCCCTACTACAGGTTCCCCCGGGGTCTTTCCGGTGGTTCCGGGAGGGGCCAATATTACCAAAGATCCACTTTTCGTTTATAATAAGCTTTGTGGTAAAAAACAAGAAAAAAAGCTGTGACATAGCATGTTTTGAGTAAAATAAAGAACTGACCGCATCCAGGACCCTTCATCAGAACCTGTTTCACGGAAATGGCCATATCTCAGTCAATTTGAGGCCGATTCCTGTGATCGACCATGGCCAATTTTGATACCAAGACATAAAATTACATTGAATTCCCCGTCGGATGCTTCTTGAGCAATTGAAATCAGATAATATTTCATGAAGTTAGAGCACTGCAAAGTTGATCAAAAATTTGCCTGTCCCGATCATTTTGTCTATCCCCTGTATAGTGAACATTGAAACCTGGAAGAGCTAAATCGAATGAGTGTATTTACTCCGAAAGCAAATGAAAATTGAAGAATAGTAAAATAATAAGGTTAACACTTGTCAGCGCGATAGTTTTGTCGCTGTGAATGTCAAAAGTGGCGCTGTTCTATATATATACATATATATATATATATATATATATATATATATATATATATATATATATATATATATATATATATATATATATATATATATATATATATATATATATATATATATATATATATATATATATATATGTATATATATACATATATATATATTATTTTTTTTTTTTATAATTTTTTTTTTATGAATTATGGAAAATAAAAATAATTATATGATCAAATTAAATGCTGAGTTTTAATTGAAGGTAATCTGAGAAAACCCTTGCTTGTAGTCTAAAGCTTTGAGATTTGAGCTCTAATTCCTCAATATAGCGGAGCCTGGTCTAATCCCGACCCTGTGGCCAATTCCGACCTCCCAAGATTCTCTGAGACAGCGCTGGTAGCCAAATTTTTAATAATACCAATGGAAAGCTTTTATTATACAAAGAATTTCAACTTGGATTGCATTGGCCGGAGAAATTGTGTTTGTTGGACACGGTTTTTGGAATTGAGAAAAAATGTTCTACACCTTAAAAAAAATTGTATTCTTGTTTCGGTTCGGTTCACTCAAAATGACCCTAATGTGGAATAATTCAAAATATGAGTTAACTTTACTCAGTCGTGGTTTACGCTACAACTCAAATTCGGCATGAGTGCCCCTGCAATCCTTATGAGCACTCATGCTGAATTTGGACGCTAACGGACCATTGTGGCTCCAGTTATAGCGTAAACCATGGCTGAGTAAACCCTAGCAATGCTGGTCTCTGCTTTTAAACAATTTGAGGCTGATTTATAGTTCTTACATTTAATGGGGTCAGAATTGGACCAGCCTCCCCTACTTTTGATGGGTACAATACTTCACAAATGAAACTAGATTTGTCAACATGGTTATCATGAATTTATTAGGAATAAGTTTGATAACTTCAATGAAATGATTCCCGCAGTTATTTTGAAGTAATGGAAAATGATGCTCATTCCATGTGTGTATAGACAAAAAACTTGAAATTTTCAAAAAATTTAACTCAAAAACGGCTCGATGAACATTTGAGATTTTTTGATATGTTATGTAAAAATGTTTGAATTTTAATTAACAAATATAAAAATAAATAGTCGTTGTGGTCCAACATTTTGAAAATCATAAAAAACAAATACATTGACCATTTTAGCAAATTTGAGTACATTAATTATTTTAACAAATATTTTTAACAAAAACAAGAAGTAATAATCTTTCTATTTATAAAAAAATATTTAAAATCGATTCAGCGGTTCAGAAGTCATGATTTTTCAAAAATAAAATATTTCGAAAAATGTCGATTTTTTTGGTAACCCTATATCGAACATGGTCACCCAAATAAAAAAATCAGTGGGGTTGTGTTCAAGACACAACCGGTTGATGTAGACTACGTTACACCAAATGATGCATTATAATGTCAGGGAAATTCTGTGTGGCTATTATTAGCGTTCAAAGGGTTTCAATTATTCGTGCCGGTCGCTTACTCTTACCGATAGAAGCAGTTTAAGTCACAATATGACGGGTGCGGCTCTTATGGGACATTAGACCAGCGTTTTGAAGCCAGTATGTAAGAAAATTCTATTGTACGCTCTTGAGATATTATTTGATGGCCCTGAAAAGGGCCGTTTGGTTTTATGAAGTCAGTGCGTGGGAAAATTCTCTTGTACACTCTTTATAACTCTTTGGTGGCCCTGGAAAGGGCCTTTTGGTTTAAATGATGACACGGCCACGGTTGCACGTTTTACGATGGACTATCTATAAGGCCTAGAAGCTAGTTAAGGATCTGTTAGGGAATATAAAGTTGTTGTTGGCAACGCATTACCTCTTGCTGCTTTCAATATCGCCCGATAACTACGAGTTCGCTCGGCATCGGTGCATGGTCGTTTCGGAGGATTTCCCGTATGTTCGCTCTTTAAGCGTTTCCTGAATCTGCGCAAGCATTCTGGATCAAACCGGTTAGGCATTCTCACTTTCACTATGTTTCTCAATACGTTTTTCTTCCTAGAGGTAGGACTCTATCCAACGCGAATCGTTAACACAACAGAACAACTGTTTATCACACTACTAATTGGAATTTACAGAGAATGTTGGTTCGGATTATCATGTTCGACATTGAAAATGGTGTCCGTGATAGGGAATTTGTGTGGTTTAAGGTATGCGACGAAGGGAAAACAAGTTTTGCTAATACCACTGGCTGCCAATCGACAATTTGAAACGAAAATCCCAATCAAACAAACTCTCAAGCTGGGAATATTAAATTGAAATTAGCAAAGATGGATTTGTATCTGGTAGGGTTTTTCGGTGAACATAAATCAAAGGCTTTGATTTATTTTCACTGATTTTAGGGATCCGCTGCATAGTACACTGTTGGCTAGTAACGATTTGGCAAAATCCAATATGACTGTCAATCGACCGAAATATAAGATAAACTCTTATTCAAATAACTCTCTTAAATCAGAAATTGAATTGATTTATTGATTCATCGCGGGTTGCGCCAACCAGCTAGAAATTTTTTTTCATCGTTGGAGAATTATCCTGCTCACCTTCCATGGAGGCTCTCCTGCAAACAGTAGCGTTTTTGCAGTCGGGACGAACAAATCGGCACTAGATTATATGGCGCACAGACCGAACGAAATATTAATTTAATTCTTATATAAACAACTCTCTGAACTGAATTGGTTCTCCTCAAAAGGACAGATTATCAATTTATGGATTGCGCTAACCAGCTGGGTAAAATTTTTACCGACGTCTCGCCCTCCATGGAGGCGTTTTTGCAGTTGCGGCGAACGAATCAGTACCATGATATTAGGCGCACAAACCGAACGAAATAAAAGTTTAATTCTTGTATAGACAACTCTTTTAATTAAAGTGATTGTCCTCAAAAGGACAGATTATCAATTTATGGATTGCGGGTAAAATTTTTACTGACCGCTTGCCCTCCATCGAGCACCGAACTAAATTTAAGATTAGTTCTTTAATAAACAACTCTTTAATTTTATTTTATTGTCCTCAAAAGGACAGATTATTTCCACCTACTGCTGCTCGCCCCTAAGGACGCTTTCTCCCAAACAGCAGCGTTTTCGAAGTCGCGGCGAAACAATTGCCTCGATGAGGTAAGATGACGGCTTGCACAAACCGACGCGATTGTACGCCCCCATATCCGCCATTTTACCTCATCGCGACGATCGCTGTTTGGGAGAGCCTTAGTACATATCACCACCAGCTGCCTCTGCGACTAGCTCCACTGCCGGACGAATGAAGTAGCTGCCTGCGACCAGCGACCAGCTATCAGCGACCAGCTCCGCACAGCTTGAATGCTGCCGAACGACTGAGGCAAAATTTTCCTAAGTGTTCGTTTTACACCGTTCTCAGCTGCATGCGAGACGTACATGGAGAGACGAATGACATGATTGGTTAAAGTCTCTCTCTAATACAAAGAAGAAGAAGAAGTTGCAAGACGTTCCTTGCTTCGATTTGAAATCTGCGATAGGAAATTTGGTAAATTTACTCTGCAAAATGACATTATAAGACATCACCTTATATTTGCGTTATTTTCAATAGTTTACTATAGTTTGAGAATAATGTTTGACAATTGAACTGGAGCGCGGTAAAATTTCCGACAGATTTAAGAAGAAATCATGTAAATCTATCGTGGATATTTTGAGTTATTCGCGTACAAAACGTACGGTTTTTCGTGACGGTCGCAAAATTTTAGATTTTCATTTTACACCCTACCCTTGCCGTAAGACGTAGTCTACGTCAAAAATAAAAAAATACGGGTCTTATTATTTTCGATGAAGAACATACCAAGCGATTTTGAGCAAAATCGGACAACTTTTTTTTTCAACTCTATTCTTTTCCCGTGGAATTACTGTATATATACAGCGATTACACGGGAAAAGAATAGAGTTGAAAAAAAACTTAACCGGGTGACCATGTTCGATATAGGGTTACCAGAAAAATCGACATTTTCGAAATATTTTATTTTTAAAATATCATAATTTTTGAACCACTGAATCGATTTGCAATGTTTTTTAATGAATAGAAAGCTTGTCACTTTAAATTAATATTAAAAATATTGGTGAAAATAATTAATGTACTCAAATTTGCTAAAATGGTCAAAAGATTCGTTTTTATGGTTTTTGAAATGTTGGACCACAACGACTATTTACTTTTATATTTTTTAATTCATACTTTTTAACATAACATATCAAAAAATTACAAATGTTCATCGAGCCGTTTTTGAGTTAATTTTTTTGAAAATTCGAAGATTTTTTTTACACACATGGAATGAGCATCATTTTCTATCACTTCAAAATAACTGTGGGAATCATTTCATTGAAGCTATCAAACCTATTCCTAATAAATTCATCATAACCATGTTTACAAATCTAGTTTTAGTTGTGAAGTAATGTACCCATCAAAAGTAGGGGAGGCTGGTCCAATTCTGACCCCATTAAATGTAAGAACTATAAATCAGCCTCAAATTGTTCAAAAGCAGAGACCAGCATTGCTAGGGTTTACTCAGCCATGGTTCACGCTGTAACTGGAATCACAATGGTCCGTTAGCGTCCAAACTCAGCATGAGTACTCATAAGGATTGCAGAGGCACTCCTGCCGAATTTGAGTTGTAGCGTAAACCACGGCTGAGTAAACTCAACTCATATTTTGAATTATTCCACATTAGGGTTATTTTGAGTGAATCAAACCGAAACTAGACTACAAATTTTTTTTAGCGTGTAGAACATTTTTTCTCAAATTTAGTCAATTTTAAAGTCCAAAAAACACAATTTCTCCGACCAATGCAATCTACGTTGAAATTCTTTGTGTAATGAAAGCTTTCCATTGGTATTATTAAAAATGTGTCCATCGGTTGTAACATCTGTAGTGCAATTGAAGTGCGATTGTACGAGGATGGGAAGTACGATTGAAGTAGGAAAAGGGACTTGGCTCCGCTATCTGGGAAGGTTTGGTGAAAAATCGCTTGTGATGTTACGTGCAATGCTTCAACATGGTTTGTATATGCAGCATAGGTGTAGCCAGGATTTCAAATAGGGTGGGGCAAGATATATTTTTCAAGAGAGAGAGAGAGAGAGAGAGAATTACACCGTCTTCAAACATTATACAACGGACAACCCTAGTAGCACACTAGTTGCCAACCAGTAAAAGTAACTTCAATGTGACTCCCATAGTCACAATCTTGTTGCTGCAACGACGGTTTGGTGTTGCTTGGGAACACAACGCTTGGTGAACCAGTAGAGATGGGACATTTTCAAGTTCCATCTGTTACGTGTCGAATTATTCACTGAACAGTCGTGTTGGATTTTTGTACAGGATAACCACCGAGTTTGTTCACAGTTTGTACTGAAAATGTACTCTTCCTCCACGACCCACTCACCCACACTGAACATTAAATTTCGTTTACGAGTGATGCAATCCTTGTTGCTCGTAAATATTTTTAGACTTAAACATAAATATAACTCAATTGTATGCTTGATTTGATGTAGCCCTGATTTGAAACCCATAGTAATGACTTCTGTCACACTCAAAATTGAGTTCCAAATGCTAGATTTACTACAGCTTCTAGAATGTACTTGGTAACCTTAAATCTAAATTCGTAAAGTGTTAAAAATTATCCACTTGACTGAATGGTAGGATTTAAAAGCCTGAAATTTACATTATCGTTGTCTTTGGTGTCACCATAACATCCGACACATTTTTAACGCAGTTGGTTCCACGCGTCACGACCGGTCACAAGTCAAATTCGCTCTCTTCCGTGATAGACTATGAAACGAATACATCATGCTACATTTAGATCACAATAATTCAAATTTCACACCGTTAAATGAAATGCTCGACAATTAAAGCTGCAGTGTTTAAAAGAAAATTTGGAAGGGAAAAAAAAAGTTTTTCAATTCATTTTTGTTTTCAGTGAAACACGGTTACGCAGTGTAACATGTATTGTTCATTTTCGTATAAAATTCATTAATCTGAGCATGAGGACAACTTCTTGCATCCTCAAGGAAATAAAAGAAAAAATGAATCCTAAAGGATAAGATTTAGCTAATTTTTAGCATGACAATCCATGAGATAGAGGACTTTTATTATTTATCAAATTTTATAACCTCATCTTGAATTTATTTGACCGTTATTTGAACTAGATCCCGGGGATAAAAATTGGCCTCGAGAAACATTCATGTTTCCATTTACAATAGCCGCATTTGGCAAGTGTTATTTTCTGCGCCTTAACTTATTTTACGTCATGTCATGTAATTTATCATTTCGATATTTCGTAGGCTTGTAATTCTAAGAACAGACGCAAATTTCTATCAAACTGGCCGTTCCTTTTATGTGCATCCAAGTAGACTTATATTTACATGATTTTTTCTAAGTGTGTAGCACTTACGAATCTATTCGTTGTAATCGTTGTATATAGATTTGTACTTTTCAAGAAGCAACCGATTACGATCAATGCCACACGCGTAACTGTCTAAAACACGAAGCATTTATTATAGAAAGAACATTCGTGCATTGTTCAAAAAAAAAAAACTGCTAGGAATATGTTGTTATCAATAAAAAAGAAACGTTTCTCTAGTGGTAGCATCATTGACTGACAGACCTTCTATATCGACCCAGTATGTAATTGAAAAAAAAAATCAATGATTCCAGCGCACCCGAGCAGAAATACCAACATGTATGAGTACGATTTAAGAGAAGCAGTAATAGCAACAATCAATATGTAACTAGCGATTTGAAATTGGTTCACTGTTGTAGAACCCCTTGGTCCGAATTACACCTTGAAGCCAGCACCTTGTTATACATATTTGCGCCTTTGTTTTGATTTGCTGTGTTATTTTGACAGAGTATTTGAGAGTGTGTTCATGTGAGTTCGTTATGAGGGGTGCATTATTGAGCTTGGGACCGAGCTTGGGACGATGTTCTAGTACTGACTGAGCCAAGAAAAAAATCGTTTTTGTATGGGACCTACTGGTCTTAGAGTTAGTCTATGGTAATAGGTTGACCTTCATGAAATTTTGTGCATTGTACAAAGAGGTGTAATGATAACATTTCACCAGATGAGAAGCATTAAGAATGTTTCATACAACTTACAAGACATTTGTTCTATGAACAAAATCCATGTTTACGAAACGTGTGAAAGCTAACTTACGAAAATAAATCCTCAGTGTATATATTGACAAAGCAACACCATAAAAACACCGTCTTTCTTCCATAGAAATAGAAAAAAATGATTGAGGTAGCTCATCGAATCTTCCGGTGCACCTCCAAGCATCTTACTATAAGGTACTAGGTAGGTTTTCACAGATTGCCTGTCAATATGCCAAATGTGGATAACGTCTGTATTGAGGTATCTCAAATAATATTAGTCCATCCAATATATCACAAAACATAGCGATTGATTGAGCGGATTGCTTCGAGCATCGACTGTCAAAGGTTGTTTCAATGCTTTATTACGCACTATTTTGTTATCGATCATGGCGCGTTTCGTATTGTTCGGTTATCTATCATTCGGCGATGTGAGTGATCGAGTGAGCACAGAAAAATAAACAAAAAAATGCTTCTTGGTGAGATGTGGGGGTTCGCCGGGCTAGTGGGGATCACAATTAATTGCGATCCATAATATTGGTTTGCCATGCTCGCCGTAACACCATGTCCTGATTATCTTCAATAGCACTGTTTGTATAAATAGGTTTAAATCAGAAATAGGTATTAATATTTAAAAAATAGAGGTGGGTTATATCCAGGGTATAACCAACAATCAATATGTAACTAGCGATTTGAAATTGGTTCACTGTTGTAGAACCCCTTGGTCCGAATTACACCTTGAAGCCAGCACCTTGTTATACATATTTGCGCCTTTGTTTTGATTTGCTGTGTTATTTTGACATAGTATTTGAGAGTGTGTTCATGTGAGTTCATTATAAGGGGTGCATTATTGAGCTTGGGACCGAGCTTGGGACGATGTTCTAGTACTGACTGAGCCAAGAAAAAAATCGTTTTTGTATGGGACCTACTGGTCTTAGAGTTAGTCTATGGTATAACCGCAAGTTTAACGTAGGATCGCGTTGGTGTATCCCTTTCTTATGAAATTTCCCTTCCGCATTGACCTGCATTCAGGTGAGGCAGGCTCTGGTTATTGCTTTAGTTTGAGATCACCAGTTTTTTTCATATTGAAAATGTATGCTAGCATCATCTGTTAGTTCTCTGTGTAATAACAGCTCATCTGGCAGCAATGGAGTAGCAGCCTCAATCATGTTTATTATCTTACTCATGCTCATAGCAACGGACAAAATCTTTGAATAGGATAAAACAACTGTAACTTTTCGCTATTATTATCATGCTGTCTTGTCTCTGAAATTCGGATATGAGTCGTTTCGTCTCGCCCGAAGATTATCATAGCATATGCTCCATCAGAATCTCTTGGATACGGAAACAATATTCTAAAATATTGAATCAAACTGTAAGATAAGATCAACATATATTCTCAATAATACGGAGCTACAGTACCGTAAAATGGGAAAACATTGATCAGCCGGGTAACATTGACCGGTTTGGCCAGGGCGTAAGTCACTCGGCCACCATGTGGTACCACCCTCAAAAACACACTCCGATACACTTCACTTCAATTAATTATTTGTTTTCTCACTGTTTTGTTTCCCTCTCGCTTGCACTGATGTGATTCAGATGATGCGTTAGTGTTAGAAAAATAAATCAATTAATCCATGGTTGCCAAATAGCATAAATTTAAAACTGTAGTATTGCCAGATATGTTGAAATACAGAAACACCTTCCGACACACTGAAACACAAACACAACGTGGCACAGTGACATACTCCCTGGCTTTGGCCCATATCACGAATAGTTCAAAATAACATTTTCCGTTGATACACTTTTTATCTATGGATTATGTTTCTTAATCAAGTATTATTTGGCTTCCGAAAGCTATAACATTGGTTTACATACTCAGATTTTTGCCAAGAACTGAAAATTGAACTGCGCATAGCTTTTTCAACTTTCAGTGAGCGGGGAAAAAAGCAATCAATGCTTGTCTAATAGTTTACATTGCAGGTTAGCGATATTTGTTTGGATACGTAAGGTTAGCTAGGTTGGGTTTTCGATCAAAGGGAAAAGAGTAAAATTTTAGTCTTTACTTTTAAGAAAAATAACTCATGGATGTCCACCTTTTGCAGCTTCTTGTCACAAAATCGAGGCAATTTGGCGCTTTTGCTTAGAGGCAAAGGGGTAATATATCAAACGTTGAAACTTAATATTAAAAAAATTGAAAAAAACATTAAAATTCTAAAAAAATAAATTCTAAATTTAAGGGGGGTCAACGGCTTCTCTCTGCCCCCTCTGGCTACGCCTATAATATGCAGTCAAGAATGTGTTTTCTGTATATTGTTTGTTTTTGTGTATATGTTGGGTAGGGAACGGCTTAAGCACCCCAAGACCCTATTCCAAGCACGGTGTAAACGTTAACCTACAACGCTCATTTTTTTGCAGTATGGTGCTCCATGTAGTGAAGTTCCATACAACAAAAAATGAGCGTTGTAGGTTAACGTTTACCCCGCGCTCACGGAAAGGAATGACGAGGGATTGAAATAACAATCTCGATAGATGATACCTATAATAAACACACTTTTGTTTCAACCATAAAATATGTTCAGCTCAAAGCAATTTTTGAATTGATTCAACCATACTTCAAAGTTAACAGAGCCATCGTTTTTACATATCTGTCATAGGGTTAAATCAAAACAAAAATGTTACTATGCCAACCATTGTATATGCTTGAAGCAACTGTACAATCGAATAAAAACAACAACCTGTGGCCGTATTTTGGATCTCGAAACGAACGACTTTTTGTACAAACGCTTGTGAGAAAAAGTTCTTCGTTTCGAGATCGAAAACACGGCCCCTGGTAGTTTTCTTTTCGCTTTCAAGTTAAGAGGACGTTCTTACTTAATTGAATAATTGAATCACAGTAAACAGCACCAGCAATTGGGGGTTTCATTGGTGAGTACTTTTTACAATAATTCCATCAGTACACCAACAAGTTTAGTTTTTTTCAGCAAATGACTATGATATTTCAGCTATTAAAATTACAGAGCATGAAGAAATAGAGCCTCTCCTGCCCCAACAATAACTAGCTGACTGAACGAATGGCGCTGTTCTATGGTAACGTTAACTGCAGGATATACCATTTTTATACATATTTATTATAGGAACAATAAAAATTATAAGTGTTAAATTGAATTGCATTCTTTCTCAGAACGATTTCAGAACCGAAAATCTCATTCGGAAAAAATATTGTATTGATCCCAAGCATATTCAAACTATAGTCACTAGATTCAAAGTCTGGCGGATACAACGACGGGAGCCAATTTGAACTGTCACTTGGCGGAGCCAATCGAGCATATCTCGAGTAATTCATGTTAAGGGCCTAAAAGCCATTTCTAAACAATGACTTTAAACGTTGATTTCACACGAATCACGAGAATCTCACTATATCCTACTACTCCATATGGTAGAGCTAACATTCTTCTACCAAATGCTGCTTTCATTTCACGAGAGTGATTTAAGATTCAAGAGAAATCGATGTCTATAGTATGTAGTCTTTGGTATGCGCGATTCATAAAACTTCGAGGAATGTCTTATACTAATCTGATTATTATTTTTGTCAAATCGTGCGCATAGTTTTAAAACTTATTAGAATAGCATTTTTCATAAAGAATAGCATTGACATTTTGTATACATTCATCTTGTGCAAACTAAAATACGTAACAAAGCACCAGATATTACCAACTATTTGAAAAATCTGGCAGCTATAATAAAGACAACACAACATGATCAATGCACTATCGTTTTTGTTTTCGTTTTACGTTTTGATTTTTCATTCCGTTTACGAAATCGTGAATCGTTGTTTGTTTATTTATTATGGTTTCGGTTGAAAATCGAATTTATCGACTAGCGACAATCGATTTTACTCTCGTTCTGTACGTTATACCTTATGTCCGAAGAAGTGTGCTGTACGGCGCATCTGATGCGCCATACAGCGCACTACTTCCGACATAAAGTATAACGTACAGAACGAGAGTGAAATCGATTGTCGCTAGTCGATAAATTCGGTTTTCAACTGAAACCATAATACTAGTTGTGCTGAGTTGCGGCTAAGTTTCAAACATTGAAGGCAATAAAAAACAACAAATGGAACCTAACACAAACACGTAAGTAGCCGTAATACTTTCTATTAAACATTATTTGACTGTACACTATGCCTCACACAGGTACGAGGACGAGGAACATTTGGAGGAGACGGAAGACACATCGGAGATGGGTCATACGAGAACTGGTCTTTTACTTGCCTACACATCTTCTCTACGGCCTTCCACTTCCCATGACCCACTGCAGCTTCCGGAAGACATACATTAAATGTCGAACATTTTGCCCGCTGATGATTTGGAGATTGATGCTCTGGATGATGACAATTCACAAAATGACGATTCGAGTATGTCAGATGCTGCTGAGGAAAGTTATTTGTACTTTTTCAAAGCATCGATTTTTCGACGGCTTTATCGAGGACAAATGCGCCCAAGAGAAGTGGGAACCAATAATGTTGTTGGCAATTTCATAAAGGACGTTATGGAATGCATTTGGAAGTCGACTGCTCAGCATATGTCGAGGCAAATCGATTTCGATGATGGTGGACCTAAATGGGCCGAAAAGCAACAGCCGGGCCGAGAAGATATGGAGAAATTTGTCTCTTTACAAGATCGAATAAAAAAGAAGGCATACAATATTTCTGCAATAACTTCTCGATTGCTTTGGAACGTCCATTAATTACGTCACGCAAAAATTGACTTTTTATAAACCCCCCTCCCCCCCTTGACATGTTTTTTGTATGGACCTTCAAATTTTTTTGTATGAATCGTCACGTTCTCCCAAACCCCCCCTCCCCCCTAACTGTGTGACGTAATTAATGGACCTTCCCTTACGTCATGGAGAGGGAAAGAAATAAAATTGTTTGTTCATCTATATTGCGTTAACGTTGATACCAACTCCCAACACCAAATGGTACTCAAACGACTAATTGCGCCGAACAACCCCGACCGTTCTGATGCTCATTCCACCCGTGAGAATGTAGTACTGGCAACGGAGTTGAAAGAAAGGCATCTCGAACTGGAAGGCCATCATAGTTCTTGGTTGTTGTGGGCAAACACAATACACTCATCAGCAGCACACAAGCAGAAGGAGATGAAAAATGCTCATTCGCCTCCATTGGAACTCGTTAAGTATTTCAGGTCAGGGGGTGAGTAAATTTGCCGCGTTGTGTTTGTACTTGATCGTGTACGAATGTGTTTCTGGGGTGGCAGAAGGTGTTTTTGTGTTTTCACGAACTACAATCGAAAATTTATGCTTATTGGCAACCATGCATGGTTCAGACGTTTAATACATGCTCAAATATGCATCGGCTGAATTACATTTGTGTAGGCGAGAGGGAAACAAAAACAAACAATCGATTCGTGTAAGTGGTGCCAGAGATGAATTTATCTTTCATGTGGTGGCGAGTGTGTTTGAAGTGTGGCGGATTGTGTTTTTAGGGTGGTAACACAAGGTGGTCGAGTGACTTACCCCCTGTTTCAGGTGGACCGGTGTTTCGGAAGCGGCAAGATTGCAATCTGTTTATCGTGGTGCAACTGTGTCACGAAGTAAATGGAGACTGGATGAAAGACATTGAGGAAGTCTACCAAGGAGTTACTTCAGCTGTTGCTATACTATCAAATGTTGCACGTAAGCTCGAGGGCATGATATCTAAGGGAAAAGCAGCGGAGGAGATTATCACTGCCGTCCAATCAGCAGTGCGGCCGGAGGAATCAGAGCTGAGCAAAGTATTGGCGGACAGTGTGACTAACTGTCCAGATATTGATCACACTAAGAATGCTAACCGAAATTATGCTGTATGTATGACCGAAGCTGGATTTTTTTATTAAATAAAATAAGGTTCTTAGTTTTTCTGGTTGTTTTCTTCTTTGAGTCATACTAAACGAAAACTTTGGAAAATCAACTACTCAGGAATAACATTCAAACCTAGATTCTTCGGATCTTGTTTTAGTCCTTTTTCAGGGTAAACATTGCCACCGGGGTAATAACCACAATGAGCAAATAGATTTTGACATGGATATTGCGTAAAATGAATCTTAGCATCACATACGTCTCTCATTATAGGGGCATTTTCTTGGTGAGTTCTTTGCAACCTTTTTTTGACGAGGCCGAAAATGATTTCAATAGGGTTGAAAAAGGGACAATAAGCAGGGAGGAATATGAGAATTACGCCTATGGATCGCAGATATCTAATAATGTTTGTATCGCAATGAATTTTGGCACCGTCCAGTATCCAAACTGAATGGAACCCCGGATATTGATGGGCTTATGGATTTCGAAACTCAAATTCTCGACAGCAATCAAAAAATTTAGCACGGTTGTAAGTGCCGTCTGTCCAAAAGCTATCCAAAATTCCTTCAGCTCCCAGAAAGCACAAAAACGACAGCCGAGGACGGCGGCAAAATTCACCACTGAAGATTATTTTTTGTCCCACCACCCATATCCCTTCCGGTGCAACATGTCCCTATTGTCAAAACTGACCGCATCAAGGAACACCAAGTTATAAAGGTCCCACGGAACGGCTAGAAGCTTTCGCATAAATCTGACTATCTCCTCGTCCCTTATTTGGATAGCCCTCCTTTCAATCGTCTTCCATGAGAGTCCAGCTTCGTGTAGGATTGAACAAACCGATGAAACGCTGATACTTAGATGAAACTTCTTCTGAAATCTTTCCTTACTCGGTGTCTCCACTAGCATTTTCTGGCTTAACATTTGTGTCACTGTCAAAGAATATGGAAAGAGAGATCAGATCAGAAGACAGATCTGTTCAAACATATTGCTTGACAGAAATGTTAGACTTTTAAGCAGACTTTTTTTAAAATTAATATGACGAAGTCCTATGTAATGCTTGTTTTAGTTTTCGATTCCATAAAATTGTTTTTAGAATCTCCATAATTGCTCTAGATCCTGAAAAATCCGGATCGGGTACTGCAATTGTTAAAATTTAATAAAAATGTCTTAACAAATTTGTTAGAGCTAAGCCCAGCATCGAAAAAATGTCAGGTGGCTTGACATATGTTAAGACAGATCTGACAAGACAGAAAATGCGAGTGGAGACACCGGGTTAGCTTTATCCAAGAATAGCAATGGATGATTCTTGTACAGTTGGACCAGCCAAAATCTCATTTCCACTTGCATTTTTTTGTAAATTTGAACCCTTTGTTTTCGCTTGAAGAAACCCTCTCCTTCAAATGTGCGTATCCAAGAATAAATTGTTGACACACTTTTGCCGTAAATTTGTGCAATATCCTTTCTGGAGATTCCCAAGTAATAATGTCCATATAGTGCATGGTACACGGTATTTGGTTCCGCTTGGTGTTTGTGAACTGCATGGACAATAATGTTAGCCATCTGGAATTACAATATGACAATGATTTAATAGTGATGAATAATTCATGATTAACTATTTACCACGTTATTTTAAGAGTTGCGCAAAGTTTTTAAACCATAAATTTCTACAATACGGTCTTGGTTTCAAAGATTTTTAGTTGCTACGGCAATTTCACTTTATTTGTTTGCCAATTTCAAAACTTTCAAATTAAAAGTGACAGTTCCATTGACATCGCTAGAAATCTTCGCGTCCCTGGACTCTCCAGCGAATTGCAGAGTAGTGCTGCAGCGACAATATTGTTATTGAATTGGTTCAACTATAATCATAGTTGTATTTATTGGCGCGGTAAGCCAACTGTCAAAATATCAACAATATTTTTTTGACATAACCATTATATTGTTGAATCAACCATATTTTACTAAAGTTGATTCAAGAATACATTAGTTGAATCAACTTGAAATACATGATTGTTACAATCATGCACATGGGTTATCGAAAAATCAATGCAAAAGTAAAGTTGATTTTAGATGAAATGTTATTGATTGAATTATACTTTTTTCTCCGTGTAGGAATAAGGTCTTGGGGTGCTTAATACTTATAACAGACATACAACGCTGACCGTTGTACGAACTGTCAAACACTTTAATCCAGCACCGAAAAACACGTACTAGACTAAATTGTACTCCTTTAGTCTAGTACGTGTTTTTTGGCTGTACGTTGTATGTCTGTGTCTGGCATAAGCCGTTCCCTACCCTATGTATTAGTAGTAGTAGGAAGCTAATTCAAGAAACTCGACTAAATCTAATGAAGTCTATATAAGGTCTGGCCCAGTAGCCACAACAATATTAGTGAAATGAGCTAAATTCGCTCATGACACTTAGACTAACTCTAAGACCAGTAGGTCCCATACAAAAACGATTTTTTTCTTGGCTCAGTCAGTACTAGAACATCGTCCCAAGCTCGGTCCCAAGCTCAATAATGCACCCCTTATAATGAACTCACATGAACACACTCTCAAATACTCTGTCAAAATAACACAGCAAATCAAAACAAAGGCGCAAATATGTATAACAAGGTGCTGGCTTCAAGGTGTAATTCGGACCAAGGGGTTCTACAACAGTGAACCAATTTCAAATCGCTAGTTACATATTGATTGTTGCTAATACCACTGCACTCCTTGCGCACGCTACACAAAAGCTCGGAAGGTGCAACGTCATACTATTTATTTTGATTCGTTCGCTCCATGATTGTTTATTGTATGCGCTAGAAAACTTATTTTTTCAACCGATTCCAGTCTACCGATGATGGAAAATAGGCTCTTCACAGGGCTGGTAGCGGGTTTATGGATAAATAATAGTGACTTTAGTGACTAAAACAATAAAAATAGTGACCAAATAGTGACTAAAAAGTGATTTCCAAAATTAAGTATTGTTTTGATCTTTTATACATTTGTACAATAAAAATTAACTAAGTGATCACCTCCGTTTGCAAAAATGAATGATACTGCGGCGCAGTGCCACTTTTTGTGTTTCTTTTTTGTAAAGAAACGACGAAATCAAGCGACTTTTTTATCTCCGCGACCTCCTAGGCTTGTTCCGCAGCTCGTTTTTGTGAAGACGGGTCTATACGCACAGTTGAAACGCCTTCCAGTATGGTCTGTGCTAGAATTATTTCTGACATATCGTGCTTCCAATTCCTTTTTTGAGCCGTTGCCATGTGAAGCTGTTTTCACTAATTTAAGCACCTCAAGGTATTTTGGCTCACCTGTAGCCGTTTTCTTAGTAAAAACTGGTTCCAATACTCCTCAATTTTGTACTCTGTACTCAAAGTCAGCATCAAGCGTTTTAACAAGTTCCATTCGTTAATAAGAAGATCATAGTTGACCTTAATCGGAAGTAACTTGACGATATTCACAACATACTTGGAGCTTTCACTGTATGCATCCAGCTGGTGGGTTGAGGCATTGGCAATATTTTATAAACGAGTTCTGCAAACCAGACTTTGGAACTGGGAATACATCTTTATTTTCTATACTGGGGTACAATTAAAAAAAATCGCATTGCGACCGTGGTTAGGTTTTGAACATTAATATTTCAGTCATTTCTCAATTAGTTTTCAAAAAATTTACACCAATCGATCGGAAGTATTTCTACGCATCAATTTCAATAGAAAACATTTTTGATTTCAGGCCACGTACTTTTGAAATATATATATATATATGTATATATATATATTTTATATATATATATATATATATATATATATATATATATATATATATATATATATATATATATATATATATATATATATATATATATATATATATATATATATATATATATATATATATATATATATATATATATATATATATATATATATATATATATATATATATAAGTTAATAATTCATTTGGTTTTTCGAAGTTTTTAAAAACTTAAACGCGAACTACCTAGTTGGAGGTTGAAACGATAATGAATTTTATTAGCAATCAAAGCTTACATCGAACCGATCGAAATACCCTTAAGTCCCTACACAGCAATTCCGATCTAGGCCGCTGCTGCTGAGTCGTCGTCCGGGTCCGAAGTACGGGAAAATGTAGCGTCGTCAGGTCGTTGGGTTTGTTGCTAGCTGCTATCGATGGTGACAACCGTCGTTGCCGTCTCGTGCTGAGTCATCAAGTGTACGTCGTTGGTTCGTTGATGTCGTTGCTACCGGCTATCGATGATGATGATGATGATGGTGGTCGTGGGTCTGCTTAGCCTAGCGATTTGATGAATTCCTCGATGGTCGCTGGTGTCTTAAGTGTTGGGTGATCGGGGTTAACTTTGTTAATTACTCCCCCCTGAAGATTGGATCGTCCCGATCCAATTGTGATTTGATTTATATCGTCTTCTGTTTGATCCGGGTTATTGATGGTTGCTCCTTGTACGTTGATTTGAAGGTTGGCTCCGTCAGGTGAAGGTTTCTTCTTGAGGCTCAACTAAATAAGGATGCTCACTATGAGGATAAAGCAAACTGATGATAGTCCTAAACATGTGGATGTTTGGATTAAGTTATGCTTTTTTATTGAATGCAACTCTTCTCTACTTTGAAGGTGCAACTTCCTGATTGTGTGTAGGTCAAGATTTGAAATGAAATCCTTCTGTTTGATTGTAATGCCATCTAATGGTATGATGATTGGTTTTGGTTTTGTTAAAAACTCAGTAGTGCTGAAGCTTTTGCCTCCAAGTGAGATTGAGCAATTTGTGAAGTAAACCAGAAATGTTCCTGATAGAGTGCGATTTCCAAATTTACAGTCTGTTGATAATAAGACTGATGTGTTCTTTACGATGATATAGTTGTCTGTAATTCGTTTCGTATCCGTCATATCATGATATCTGGTGAACGAGCATGTTCCTGTTTGGCCTCGTATGATTTTTGAAAAGCATCCGTCGTTTGAAACGTCTTCCAGGTCGTCTTCGTCACAAAGGGTGTTTTGTCCAATTATTTTGCAATTGTTTTTTATGAAATATGTTGACGTCGTACTAATTGCTGCTTTATGCCATGGTAATTTTATGATATTTCCATTGATGGGTAGCGGTTCCAAAATGAGGGTGTTGAATTGTTGCGATGATATTTGAGGAACTCCAATGATGAAGTAAAGCGTCGCGCCCTTAAAGAGCACGTGGATGTCCAGGAAGTTATACGCCTGATCGGAATTTAGAATTGTTATGTTTTGTTCTTCTAATCTGTCTACTATAAACTTTAATTCTTCGGTTTCTAGAAAATTTCTTGATATTATGTTGATTTTTGCTAATTGAATGGTTTCAAAAATACTATCTAAAACATTTTGAACTTGGTCGAGATGATATGATACCTTGAAGATCTGTCTAATGATGGTAAACTTTTGATTTGATAATTTACTACTGAGCATAGATTGTCTGGCTGCTATGATTTCCTGTTTTATAGTTTCTTGCTGGTTATTTATTGTAGTTATGATCTTGTTAATTCGTTTTCCCATTTGCTTTTTAATTTTTACTTGTATGTTGTTTTGTCTGACTATTTCATTATTACCCTGTCTAAGCTCATTTATGTCCCTGTTTATATTTAATACCTGAACCTAAGCTCCTCTTTTGTATCGCTTTACTGGTAAAATTCTATTATAGGAATTGAGAACTTTTGTAAACTTATTGTATAACAAGACGTTAACATCTTTAAAGTCGGTGAATATGTGAAGTCCGTTGATAGCTTTTAGTATGTTGTCAAGTAATGGTTTGTACTCGTCTAGGTCAGTAGAGTGGTAAACTCTGTGTCGTCCTGTCTTTATCATCATGTTTCCTGTTTGTAGAGTCAGCAGTCCCGGGTTTCTCGTTAAGTCGTAAATTTGGATTATCTGCGATGAAAATAACATAGAGGTCAAAAGTAGTTCGTATGTCATGTTTAACTCTTGCTCGATGTCCGTTCAAGCTTTATTCTAAGTAGCGGAGGTTCCTTGCTGTGTTCGGATGCGAAACTGGTTCTTACTCCGCGATATTCACTCGCGAAGGCGCTTAGGCTGAAACGAAATTTCACTCACGAACACTTTAAGCAAAAACTAGTCCACACGACTGCCCCAGTTAATAATTCATTTGGTTTTTCGAAGTTTTTAAAAACTTAAACGCGAACTACCTAGTTGGAGGTTGAAACGATAATGAATTTTATTAGCAATCAAAGCTTACATCGAACCTATCGAAATACCCTGAAGTCCCTACACAGCAATTCCGATCTAGGCCGCTGCTGCTGAGTCGTCGTCCGGGTCCGAAGTACGGGAAAATGTAGCGTCGTCAGGTCGTTGGGTTTGTTGCTAGCTGCTATCGATGGTGACAACCGTCGTTGCCGTCTCGTGCTGAGTCATCAAGTGTACGTCGTTGGTTCGTTGATGTCGTTGCTACCGGCTATCGATGATGATGATGATGATGGTGGTCGTGGGTCTGCTTAGCCTAGCGATTTGATGAATTCCTCGATGGTCGCTGGTGTCTTAAGTGTTGGGTGATCGGGGTTAACTTTGTTAATTTATATATATATATATATATATATATATATATATATATATATATATATATATATATATATATATATATATATTGGTTTAAAAAGTAAATTAACTCCTTGAGTTCTAAGGGGTAATATATGACCCCAATAGCTGCATACAATCACACAGTTTGAATAAAAGTGTACACTGTCTTCGGCAAATTTGTTTTCCATCAATTCTTATATCTGGAAAATATAGCAAAAAATTATGAGTTGAAGGCCTAATTGACGACTAAGAACATCCTGGATATGAAGAAGTTCAGGAAGAAAAAATAAATGCCTTATTAATAGTGTAAGCCGTTGTTTTAGAATATTGTACATTTGTATACATGTAATCAAATTCTCGTTGATAATCGTTTAATATTTTTGTATCTTTCTGGGATGTTCTAGGTCATCCAAAATGTACATGAGCTCTGAACTTCAGATCTACAGTTGTAACAGTAGCTTTAAGAGCTATATAAGGTTACGATATTTATTCAAACATATTGAATGAACCTTTTGAAATAAACAGTCATTATTTGATAACTCGGTGATGTTCTAGGTCATCAAAACTGTCCTTGAGTTTAGAACTTAAGATCGACAGTAGTAACTATATATTTTTGGGCTATACAAAGTTAAGCTACGTATTCAACCATATTCAGCGAATATTTTCGAACATAAAAAAAAACACCATGAGATGAACGGGGATAATCTAGGGCATCCAAACTATCCTTGAGTTCAGAACATAAGATCAGTTCAGTTGTAACATCAAGTGTTTGGAGTGTGTAAAGGGACAATATGTATTTAACAATATTGATTGAATAGTGTGGAAGGCTTACAGACATAATGTGACAATCTTGGTATATTCTAGGTACTTCAAACTGTCCTTAAGTTCAAAATGTAAGATCTACAGTTGTTACAGAAGTTTTTTAAGCTATATATGGCTACCATCTATATTCAAACATATTCAATGAACCTTTTGGAAAGTCAACAGTTATTACTTTATAACTTTAAGATCCCCTAGGTATTCCAAACTGCTCTGGAGTTCCTAACAAGAAATATAAGGCAGTAACAGTAGTTTTTGGGGAATACAAAGTTAGGTCACGTATTAAAATATATTTTGTGAATATTTTCGAACGTAAACATACATAAGAAGATAATCTTGGGATGGTCTAAGTCATCCAAACTGTCTTGGTGTTCAGAACTTAAAATTTACAGTTGTTACAGTAAATTTAGGCGATACAAAGTTACAATAAATATTCAAACATATTTAATTCATATTCTTAAAGTGAAAAAAAAAACATAATAGAGAAATATGACATGTTCTAGGTCATCCAAACTATCCTTGAGAACATAGGCCCAACAGTTGTAACGAAAACGAATATTTTGCAAGAACAACAGACATTATGAGATAATCTTCGGATGTTCTAGGTTATCCAAATTTTCCTGGGATTCAAAACTTTAAGTTTGGAATTATATCTAAAAATCATCAGATTTTTGGACTAAACAAAGTAACAATATGTTTTTGACCAAATAATGTGAATCTTTCGGAAGGTCAACTGATATAATGAGATATCTTGGGATTTTGAGGTAAGCCTAACTTGATCTTGAATTCAGAACGTATGATATACAGTAGTAAACTAGCATTTTGGGTACTACAAAGCTACGATAAATATTCAAACACATTCAATGAATATGCTGATACGTCCACAGACATCATAGGATAACTTTGCTAGATTCAGTTCATTCAAACTTTCCTTCAAAATTTAAGGTCTACAATTGTAACAATATCTTTCTGGGCTATACAAAGTTAAGTTAGTTTCTTTGGCATATAATATCCCAAGATTATCTCATAGTGTCAGTTGGTCTTCCAGGACATTCATTGAATATATTTGAATACATATCATAACATGTTATAGAGGATAAAGCTACTGTTACAACTGTACATTTTAAGTTCTAATCTCCTGGGTTGTTTGGACGACCCAGCACATCTCTAAACCAGATTTCCTACTTTATTCAATCATTTATATGTTATTCAGTCTCAAATCCAACAGAATTCACCAAATTGCACCAATCGTATAAGTTACGCCTGAAAGGACAGGTACAAAGTTCTCAATATTGTTTTAAATGTCCTCTGAAGTAGTGAAGTATTGGCATGCCACACATTGGGCTTGAAAACTCTAACGACGATGGTTCGCACCAACCTTTCTAGATCAGCGTACATTAGATGTATGAGTGGTTCTTTCCTCTAGAAGAAACCTTAGAAAATATCATTGAAATAGATTAGTTTGCATATCAATAGCTTGTAAACTTTATCACAAATGTTTAGATTAAATTTTACTTAAAAAGTGTTACAACTTTGCCAAAAAAGTCCTTTATTTGATTTACAATTCATTCCCACTTTTCTCGACTATTTGGATATCAAAAGAGTAGTCCGCTTTTGCAAAAACTGAATCTAACAAAATATTTTTGAAACAAAGTGAGTATAAAAGAAAAATGACTTGATTATTTTTTGTGGTTTCTTAATTGGACAATTTTGTTTGCAGGTTGGATAAACGTTTTAAGTTTTCACTCCTATCCCGATTCGTCATGGACTTCACTGGGTTTATTTGTATAGAAATATGAAAAATTATTATGAAATAGCAAGAACATTGTAAACACAATGAAAGATGTTATACTATGAGACCACGTGCGTCGCATTCAAGCTAAATCTAGAGTGCCGTGACCGACCAGCGCTCTGCATTTGACAAGTTCAATTGAGGTAGAGGTGGGACAGCGTTCGCCAGGGCATCTAGTTTTACTTCTCGACTTTTATGTAGTATGGCCAGATCACTTAATTTTGTGGATCTTTTTTACAAACGACGGTGCGAAAATAGTGACTTTAGTGACCATTTTCCGAAAATTAGTGACTTTAGTCAAAAGTCAGGATGCAAATAGTGACTTTTTAGTGACTAGACTCAAAATAGTGACCAAGTCACTAAAAAGTGACCCGCTACCAGCCCTGTCTACATCGCTACTCGATTGTCAAGTCTCAGCGTTTGAAAGTTTGTGTGGCAAGAATTCAATTACCTCAGTGAATTCACTATAAATGATCCATGTTATCGGGAGGAAATGCTTGTGCTTAATAAATGGCATTTGTATCATGATTATTTCCACAATTCAGCATTTATAATAAACGTTTGAACCGATTTTTTTATCTGAACCTATGCCCGCCAATAGAAAGTTCAATAGTGTTACGTCATCACTCGTCGGCTCAACAATGTTTACATTATTTTTGCTTCCAATACAAGCAAACAGTGCGTTGCCACAGACCTTATATAGACGTCATTGGACTAAGTCAGAGGTTTTTTGAAAAATGGATCGTGTGTCGCGTAAACAAGACAAAAAACGACTACATAATGAAGAAGTACAAAATTTAAAACATTCTAAAAAAAAAATTGGCCAACAAGGAGGAATGTGTAAGAAACTTAAATGATATTCCGTGAAAACAATTCGACATGTTTTGTTTTTAATTTATAGCAAAGCGAAAGCGTTCTAAGAATCTTCGATACCCACAGGTTGACGAAGCTCTCTACATCTGTTTTTTTTTTAGAAACGACAGTTCCAATGACCGGTAAGCCAAGAAATGCTACAAGCTCAAGCAAAACAAAAAATCCAGATGGCTGGAATAAGAATATTCGGAAGCCGTGGTTCTGTGGAAACAATCACAAAACGCAACGGTACTCGCTGACTTTTAGTGCTGAAAAATTGTTCAGCAATATTTCTGTTGTCGAACAATATAAAAAGGCTTTGCTGCACAAATTTGGGAGGAAGATTTGTCTCCTTGTCAGATGCTAACGAAAGTAGGCTGTTATTCAAGAGACACCAAATCAACAACGATTGAATCACATTCATGCTACATGGATTCAACATGGATGGGTCGCTCCAATTAACATAAGTGTTGATGGAAAAGTCGCACAGACCTCGAGCACTAAAAAATCTTAAGGATTTGCCTGTATACTACAGGGCATCCAAAAAGCGCTTGGATGGCAAAGGAGCTCTTTAAAAAGTGTTTTTTTGGGGAATTCGTCCCGAATGTCAAAAGGACTTCCCCTAAGAGCCGCCCTAGTGTTGAACAATTGAAACAGCTCATTAAAATGCAGATGAGTTGAAAACGACCGATGGATCAATTTTTACCATCCATTTATGCTTACTGGCAACCATGGACTTTTAATCTACGCACATTCATACATCATCTGAAGCACATCAGCCAGAAAGGAACGAAACAGTGATGCCAGATATAAATATAATCTTTCATGCGGTTACGGTGGCCGAGAGACTTACCAAAAATTAAAAGTAGGTTCATTTTTATGCATACAACATTAAAAGAATATTGCTAAAAGTAATATTCTAAGATAAAAAGATAATATGAGAAAAAAATATTTAAAAAATTCAAATTCATTAATTTCAATAATGTTTGAGAATCTGGTAGCGACATCCCTACTTCTGCATTCCATCAGCGCACCTACGAAAACGTCAAACCTTGCACCAACGCATCAGAGCAAACCGTTTCAGCAAAAGCATTCGCTTTTTTTCCTTTGTTATTCATTCATTCAGTAAGGTTAGAGTAATAAACACGTTTATACAAGTTTCGTCCGTTTATTTTATGTTTCGCCGGTAGAAAGCTCCGCTCATCCGTAATAGGTGTTCCCGGGTTTCAATTTCGCTGTCCAAGTTCCATTCGGCCTTTCGTTTTTGAATCTCGATCATTGTTTGGTCCTTCGCGTCCGCTTCATGAATCCGACGGATTTGGTACAGTTTCGGTCGAAGCGAGAGGTTATGTTCGCGAAAGTAAAATGGGAGCTGTCCGTCGCGCAATCACTTTCCACCCGGAATCCGTCGTGCGGGGAAGTGCACGAACGACGAGAAAAGCTCACGGAGCTTGCAGCAAATTTCGATGCCGTTCAAACGACGATTGAGGAGAACACAGCAAATCTGGATGATGTTTCGTCAGTATTCAACTACCGGATGCAATTCGATGCAGTCTATTTTCAAGTGAAGGATCTGTATACGGAGTTCCTAGAGGAACGTCAGGACCGGATTTCAGAATTAAGTGTGGGGAACGAGTCGCCTAGTGATCTGCGCGACGCAATCAAGGCACTTTTGGAAACACAGCAAGCAATTTTGGATCGCCAAAACCAATCGTAACAGCCGGCAGCCAGCGATCAGATGTGTATTCCGGAACCCCAACTCCAACCCCAACTACCGCAGCTCAACATCCCCGTTTTCCGAGGAGAGCGTAAGCGTAAGGCGTGGAATTCGTTCAAGGATTTGTTTGTTAGTACGATTCACAACAGGGCGGATCTGAAGGCTTCCGTCAAGATCAGTCTTGTTAAAAGTCATGCTCATTAGATTCAAAAGCGTGGATTTTCAGGCAACATAACATTGACTACCTACAAGTTCCATGCGAAAATCAAATGATAACTCATGACAACAAACGTAACCAGAAGACCGAACGTTCAATTTTCAAAATGCTTTGATATTCATTTGTGTAGACAAGTGCATTTTCAAAACGAATTTCGAAATGTCAGAAGTGAAATTCAATCAGCCACAATGAATATCAATTACCCGTCGGAATCGGAAAAATGCAAGGGCAGCCCAGTCCAGGGTATTCTAGCACAACATTGCTAGCATCTATTCCTCTAGGACGATGATGACGGCCCTGGTTGTTCCATGTTTGGATAAGGATTCAAAATCACTTAATAATGAAAAATCATCACAAGAGATGATATTCAGATTTCATCAAATGAAATTCATGCTTACCGATTGATAATCAAAACAACAGTGACAGCAGATTTTTGACCCGCACATAGAGCCGACTTCATTCATTGCAGTAAACAAAATTCAGTTGGCATAGAAGTGACAGCGGTAACCATGAAAACCGGGAAAGTAAAAATCATCATTACACTGGGATAAATCATTATCACTTCTCATGAATATTTTATGAAAATTCAAGGCACTGGTCAAGATGCAGTACTTATTTTCATACTTGGATGGTGAAGCCAAACGCATGGTGAGTTCTTTTTCGATTAGCGATGCAAACTACAACGAAGCATGGGAAACACTCGTGACGCACTATGATAAGAAAAAGTACACGGTGTTTGCTCTAGTGCGAGAATCCGTCGATCAGCCGTCAGCCACGAACGCAAGCGGATTGAAGAAATTGGTGGCTACCGCTGATGACGTCATCAGACAGCTGAAAGGTCTTGGCAACGAGTATGAAGCACGGGATCCTTGGCTCATCCATCTGCTGCTCGAGAAGGTGGACCGAGAGACGCGTTCATTGTGGGCGCAGAAGATCATCGACGAGCAAAATCCGAAGTTCGCAGATTTCATCGAGTTCCTGCAGAAACGCTGCGATGTATTGGAAACATGTTCGGCATTCTGTAGGAAGCTGGGAGAACCTGTGAAGCAGGAGTTTTTGAAGACCAGTGGAGGCGAAAACAAGATTCAAGCTTTCCATGCCAGTCCGGCGCAGGTGTCGTGCGCGAAATGCAGCAAGGATCATCCGACGTTCCACTGCGATCAGTTCAAAGCCATGGATGTGCCGGCGCGTAGGGAATTGGCACGTACGTCCAAATTGTGCTTCAACTGTCTTCGTCCATCACACACGGCAAAGCGATGCCAATCAAAATCGGTGTGCCGCACTCCACAGTGCAACCTGCGGCACCATACCATGCTTTGCCAGCGGGAAACCAAGCAACCTAAAGGAAGGCAAGGAGAAGCTCAGGAAGGTTCGCGAGCAGAACAGGAACCAGAGGTTGTACCGATCTCTACAAACGTGGCGCAGACGGTGGCCGAAACCGCGGACCGTTTGCATTTGCATTGCTGCCTACGGTGGTGGCAAACATTCGAGGAGGTGATGGAAAGCTGCACGAAGCAAGAATTTTGATCGACTGCGGTTCCCAGGCATCTCTCATTACGACAGCGTGAGCTAATCGCCTAGGGTTGAGGCGTAGCAACGCTTCTTTGGAAGTTACCGGTGTATGCGGGGAAGTCGTCGGCACCACAGCCGGCACAGTCAAGCTGGTAATTTCGTCGCGTTTCAACGAGGAAACCGAACTCACTACATCAGCGTATTTCCTGGGGAAGCTCACGGCAACCTTGCCGTGCCAGCGTTTCGACGTGGCAAGCATGCCATACTTGAAGGGTCTGCAACTGGCAGATCCCTACTTCAATCAACCTAGTTCGGTGGACGTCATACTCGGTTCGGATGTCTTTCTGTCGGAACTGCAAGCCGGTCAAATCAAGGATATCGGTTGCACTTCTGTGGCGCAGCGTACTATCTTCGAATGGATGGTAGGGGAGAGAGTCTCCAAGCAATGGTGCATGCACGCACATCACGCGGCAATCAATCTTCATCAGGATTTCGACATCGATCGCACCCTGCGATTATTCTGGGAAGATCAGGAACTACATCAAGCCAAACAATTGACAGCGGATCATATATTCATGCAAGAATATCAAGATTTGGGCCATATGGAGCTGATTCCGGAGGCAGAGATCACAGTGGATTGTACGAAGTCCTACTATTTGCCACATCATGGAGTCGTGAAGGAAGACAGCAGCACGACGAAAATCCGGGTCGTGTTCGACGCCTCATGTGCCACGACCTCTGGAGTCTCATTGAATGATTTGCTATTAGATGGCCCGAACGTAAACGTTGAGATTTTCGACATTATGATGGATCCTAGAGGGTTTGAGCTGTTTAGTGGAATACCTGTACGAATAGCAGAAATTAGATCATTGATTCCAGCTATCTTCGCAGATACGCGTATTTTCAATGTGCAGACTTCTTCAGTGTCTCGTACTAATAACTCGAAGTCGAGTTATTAGTACGAGACACTGAAGAAGTCTGCACATTGTAGACGAAATACGCGTATCTGTCGAAGATAAGCAAAGGTAGTTGGAATTAAATGGAAGATACTAATTTTTCTTCTAATTTCTAGTTATCATGATGGAGTTCCGGTTCTTCGAAGTGGTATTCACTGCGGATGCTGAGAAAATGTACCGCCAAGTACCAACGCACCCTGACGACAGAGATTATCTACGTGTGATATGGAGAAGCTCGCCGGACAAGCCGATTCAGTATTTTCGACTTTTTGCGGTGACATATGGCCTCAAGAATTCTAGATTTCTGGCCATGGCGGCACTGAAGAAGGCAGCGGAAGATTTTGAAGGGAAGTGTCCTGAAGCTGCTGAAAGGATTAAGAAGAATACTTACGTCGACGATCTGACATCTGGAGCAAAATCGGAAGAAGAAGCAATTCGCATCATCAAGGAAATAAACGAAATTATGAAGAATGCAGGGTTCACATTGCGGAAATGGAGCTCGAATACGACAGCTGTTCTGAAATCGTTACCTGAAGCAAGCAATACCGCAGTTCAGATACAATTCCCGGATGAACGCAACACGGTCAAGGCTCTGGGAATTCATTGGATTCCAGACAAGGATATCTTTACGCTGAAGGTGAATCTGCAGATTGCTGGCCCCAACACGAAGCACCAATTGTTGTCGGACTCCGCCAGACTTTTTGATCCGTTCGGATGGTTTGCGCCGGTCATCGTCCGAGCTAAAATACTATTTCAACATTGCTGGTTGTATGACCTCAACTGGCACGATCCATTACCACCCATGATTAAGGAATTGTGGATCGACTTAAAAGGGAACCTACATCAGCTGGAGCAGATCCAGATTCCAAGATGTGCAGCGAATTACGACGAACAAGTTGAGCTACATGGTTTTTCTGACGCTTCCGAGGAGGCTTACGCAGCGGTCGAATACCTTAGGTCAACAGATCACAATGGTGAGATTCACGTCTGTCTGTTGGCAGCAAAAACCAAGGTTGCTCCAGTGCGACAAGTGTCCTTGCTGAACTACTAGCAAGGCTCATGCAACGTATTGCTGGATCATTCAAACGCTGCCAGGCGAAATTGTTTGCCTGGACGGATTCAACTATAGTCCTGCAATGGCTCTCGGGACATCCTCGCAAACGGAATACGTACGTGGCCAATCGAGTTTCTTCTATTCCTAAGATTCTTCCACGCCATCATTGGGCTCACGTAGCGTCATCCACAAATCCCGCGGACTGTGCATCCCGTGGAATATCTCCAACCAAATAGATCGATCATCTCTTAAGGTGGTCGGGACCGAAGTGGATTGCGGAGGACTCCGCAACCTGGACTCAGAGCATCCTGCTTGAGGAACACGACGAAACTACGATGGAGGTACGTAAACGCTTCCAGACACTAAACATTGCCGTTAGTATTCCAGTTACAACATACGAGATCGAGAAGCACATCGTCTATACTCGATCGAACTTCGGCTCAGCTTGCCGACAGCTGGCGTGCATCAAGCGCTTCATCTACAACCTTGGATCTAAGACATCAACATGCTACGAGAAAATATCTGGTCCTATTCTACCATCCGAGTTGCATGAAGCAAGGTTGTAGCTCATTGGCACAACACGATTGGCACAACAGGAACACTACGAAGAAGAAGTTAAATTGTTGTCCAAGGGAAACGAAGTTCGTCCGAAATCGAAGATCAGCGGCTTGTATCCATTTGTGGACGGTACAGGAACGATCAGAGTCAGAGGTCGCCTACAGCAATCGTCGTTTTCTTTCGAAGTCAAGCACCCAGTAGTTCTTCCGAAGAACCACCGTGTTACCAAGTTGCTGGTGGAAGAATTACACCTACAGAACGGTCACGCAGATCCCACACTCCTGACAGCGACGATTAATCAGAACAACTGGATTCAAGGTTGCCAACACGTTATCAAGCAAGTTATCCGGAATTGCGTCAGGTGCTGTCGACAAAAAGCGAAGACGGCGCAGCAATTGATGGAAAGTCTACCAGCGGCACGCGTAACCGCATATCGACCCTTCAGTCATGTAGGCGTCGATTATGCCGATCCGATATTGGTAAGATGCAGCAAAACTCGTGATGAACGTTGCTCGAAGGGGTACATAGTTGTCTTTGTGTGCCTCTCGAGTAAGGCTATTCATTTCGAAGTCGCTGGTGATCTGTCAAACGACACTTTCTTGGCGGCATTCAAGCGAATGATTGCTCGCCGAGGCTATTGTAATGAAATCTGGTCAGACAACGGATCGAACCTGGTCGGTGCCGACAGACAGTTGAAGGAAATCTACGAAGCGACGCTAGCTCACAGCAAAAACACCGAATCGTTTTTCAGCAATCTTGGCATCCGTTGGAGGTTCATTCCGCCATCCAGTCCGCATCAGGGTGGCATTTGGGTGGCGGCCGTCAAGAATGCGAAGGAGTTGCTGCGACCGGTCGTCGGAAACGAGAAGTTAACATTTGAGGAACTATCAACTGTACTCTGCCAAATAGAAGCGTGTCTCAATTCGAGACCTCTCTGTCCGATCTCCACTTTGCCGGACAGCTTCGAGGCTCTCACACCAGGGTACTTCTTGGTAGGGCAACCGCTTAACTTATTGCCCGAGCCTGACGTAACGCACCTGAAAATAAACCAGTTGGATCATTGGCAGAAGGTGCAGAGATATACAGCGGAGTTTTGGAGCAGGTGGCGTGACGAATACATCTCTACTCTTCAACCGCAAGGAAAGTGGAAAACCGCTCGAGACAACATCAAGCCGGACCAGCTCGTTCTGGTCAAAAATGAAAACACTCCACCGCCCGCCTGGGAATTGGCACATGTAATAGCAGTTCATCCTGACAAGCATGGCTTGGTTCGTACTGTAACGTTGCGACGAGGTAAGTCGGAGTACCAGCGTCCAGTGCAAAAGCTATGCCCACTTCCGGATTGAGGCGTTGCCTCAAGGCGGGGTGGATGTTTGAGAATCTGGTAGCGACATCCCTACTCCCGCATTCCATCAGCGCACCTACGAAAACATCAAACCTTGCACCAACGCATCAGAGCAAACCATTACAGCAAAAGCATTCGCTTTTTTTCCTTTGTTATTCATTCATTCAGTAAGGTTAGAGTAATAAACACGTTTATACAAGTTTCGTCCGTTTATTTTATGTTTCGCCGGTAGAAAGCTCCGCTCATCCGTAATACGTGTTCCCGGGTTTCAATTTTGCTGTCCAAGTTCCATTCGGCCTTTCGTTTTCGAATCTCGATCAAATAAAGAAGAAGAATCAATAACAAAAAAATATATATATATATATATATATATATATATATATATATATATATATATATATATATATATATATATATATATATATATATATATATAATATATATATATACATATATATATATATATATACAGCAATTCCATGAAAAAAGTTATACGATCTCTCAGAATTTTATAATATTCGGTAGGATTGTTCAACATCGAAAAATATTAGACCCGTATTTTTTTATTTCGTTATTAGACTGGACCTTTCTGCGTTAGACTGGTCCAAAAAATCGTGATTTTTCAAAATCTTCAATTTTCAAAAATTTATAACTCCTAAACCGTTTAACCGATTTTAGTCATTTTTGGCCATTGTATTGGTATTTTTTTGAATTTCCAAGCAAAAATACGAAACCTTTGAATATATCAATTTTTGTATGAAAAAAATACAAAACAAACCTATGACTAATGAAATCTATGAGTTACTTACAAACTTAGTATAACTTTCGAATCAGTCTTTAAGGCTTTCCGTTAACCACACAGACCAATTGCTATTTTTTGACGATTACCTTTTCAAATAAATAAGGCTTTAAAATTTCAAATATTTTTGCTTAGTGTAAGTTCCAAGAAAAAAACACTTTAAAGCCGCGCGACATGATGAACATGTTAAAAAATAAGAAAAACACTTTTATACATTTATTTTTATTTATTAAGTTTTTTCATAACAATTTTATACATTTTTCTTCCGTTGAAAATGAGTTTTGTTTCACAATAATATACTCTTCGTTTTGAGGCTTAAAACTATGGAATGACTGAGTCCCTGAAATTTGCTTCACACGTGTGTAACGATTTTTTAATTTTCTTTCCATTTTATTATAGTCGGATTCCGAAAAAAATTGATAGTGTATTTTCGAGTCTGGCTTAGAAATAGCCCATGAATAAAGTTCTTCGGCCGTTGTTATGTGATGATCTTGCAAACTGGCTTTCGCAGCATTTCGTTTCAATACGCCTCCCAAAGCATCACAAGGGCCCTTTCCATGACAAGTAGCGAAAAAATTCCACTCGGCATCTATGCCAAAATCTTTTTGCATGTTGCACAAATTAAAAGCGGTCATTTCATTTTTGTATTGGCTTCAGATCCATCTGAGAAGAAATAAATTTTCTCTAAACCTGATAACTTACTTTTTATGAACGCTATGCATTGAGTCAAAAAAGACGCACTGCGACATGATTATGTTTAGTGAAATCAGCAATTGCAATAAAACTGGTAAACTTCAAATCATTTGATTCTTCATCTTTAAAATAAATAGCACAAGGGTGAATAGTACATTGAGCGTTTGCCCAATGAAAGCCTTGAACTGCATCCTGCACAACGAATGAATAATTCTCCGAAAAATCACAGATTATGATACACTCAGTAGCTTTTAAATTGTTTTTCACGTGTTTTAAATAGTTTGCCTGTCGCTCAGCTGTAAAGTTATGTGGCAATAAATTGAGTAATTTTTCTAAAAAAGTATCAATAAATTCTTGTGTGTCCATTTCAACTAAGTCCAAACTGCATCTTTCTGCTTGACGCCATTGTTTAAATTGTAATGATTCAACGTGACCGTTATTAAGAATGGTCATAAGTTCTACCGCCAAAATTTGCATTCCCGGACAATTTTCGCAACATTGCTGCCAGCAATGCTCATTTGGATTTTGACAAATTATTTTTGAAAACATATCATGGTAGGACTGAACACCATCTGGAAGTAATTGTTTACTTTGGAGTGTTTTAAAAATCAATTTAACGTTTTGGTGGTAAATGCAAACGCACACCGTATGCGTGCCACTTGTTCCTGCCAAAATGCAGTGTTTTGGACGGTTACTGGCGAACATCGAAAATCCAATCTTAATATCAGGATGAGTATTTTTAAATATGGAGTACGCCTCTTGCAAATTGCATAAAACTAACCTTCTTTGTATGTAGATCCTACCTTCTTCATTGTTGGATATCAAATAATCCCTTTTTCCCGGGCACACACGACTTATATCGTCGCTATTATAAAAATTACGAACACGCATTAGCGTTTCCTCTCCTAACGAAGCTCTACTAATCCTCTTTTTAGGCACTGACATTATTCCCTCCTGTTGTTGTAATACTTTCACTTGGTTGGCCATATATTGGGAAACATCAAACTCTTGCATAATCCTATATGTAGACCAACTTTTGGGCAGTGTGGTTAAAATCCTATACCGCTCATTGCTATCTTTTGTTTCCTTAAATTTATCCTTAAGCTGTGTTAGCATTTCATTATCGTCAGACAAAAACGTGTTATTGGTGGTACCGATCGATTCATAGCTGGTTGTTTCCAATGAGCCTGTAAATAAATATAACAAATTATTGATTAAAAATTGATTGATTGGAAATCATGCAAATAATTTCTATTTTATTATTTACTTTGGTAGGGAAAAGGAACAATGCCGGACGGTCCTGCAAGGGCAATCGTTTCGTGACTGGTTGCTTCGCACGATTCTAAAAGAATGTAAAAATAAAAATGTTCCAGTAACAATTGCAAGAGAAGAATTCAAATTAAAACAGAATTATATGAACTTTTATATAACATACCTGTAGTGCCTATACTGGATGGTCCTGTAATGGGTTCTTCGGTCATGGTATCAATGTGCTTATACAATTTCTTGTAGCAACTTTGACAAATGAAAGAGCTACTCTCATCAATTTTAAACTTTTTTTCCACAGCATGGTCGTACAATTTTGCGTTGATTTTTCTGGAACACGAACTCAACACCCAAACACTACAAATTGAACACTTACGTTTCATTTTACGATATTCTTTGATATAACTGTTCTGATATGATACTTTGTTTTCAACTGGTAACTTCTTACATAAATTTCCGTGTTTTATATGATGTTTATATTGTACCTACGATTAAGTGAAGTGAACTGCAGCCTAGACTACAATAGGTATTGAATTGTTTCTCGGCTGTAGCGATCAGGTCTAATTGCAGACGGGAGCGAGTAGAGCGGAATTTCTAAAGCGAGAAAGCAACAGAATAACAGATAACGCAAGCGAGCGACGAGTATGAAATGAAAGAGATGTTGTTCACTCTGCTGCTTCTCCGCTTTAGAAATTCCACTCTACTCCCTCCCGTCAGCGAGTAGACCTGATCGCTACAGCCGAGAAACAATTCAATTCAATCTCACAGGTCGATAAACATTCTACATCTACAGTAGGTAGTCAATACGTATCAACGGTTCTTCTTTTAAATAATAATACCAATGCCCCTCTGTGTAACGAAAAGAATGTTAGGTAATCAAATTGTCAATATCTACCTAAAGTCTCATTAGTCTTAGTTGCTATAATATTATATAATTATGTCAAGTAAATATTATTTATTATATAATATTTACTTTACATTCTGTGACCTACTCATAGATTTCATTAGTCATAGGTTTGATTGGATGGAGACGCATGGTAATCTACCATGCATCTTCATCGTTTCTACAGGCGGGTGATGTATAAAATGAAGAGTAATGATTTATTATTTAAAAAATTGTATCTCCAAAACGACACGCAGAACATCTCCAATTTTTTGATATGTTATGTAAAATTGAATGCTCTTTCATTTAAAAATACTAAAACAAGGAGTCGTTGAGGCCCCTCGCAGTCAAATTCAAGAAAAACTATTTGTTTTGTATTTTTTCATACAAAAATTGATATATTCAAAGGTTTCGTATTTTTGCTTGGAAATTCAAAAAAATACCAATACAATGGCCAAAAATGACTAAAATCGGTTAAACGGTTTAGGAGTTATAAGTCGCTCACCGTTCAAAAAACGCTTAATTACGAAGTCCCGATACTCTTTCATCGCGCGTAACAAACGAACAACAACTAACAGAATGTCAACACCGCGCACATTCGGTAGCGTATGAATGAAGCTAAAGCTGACACCAATACCAATGCAGAATATGTACATGGCGCATACCTACGCAATGATGAAAACTTGTATTCGAACTTATTGAACACCGTGTATATATATATATATATATCTATTATATAAATTATTATAAATTATTCATCTAGTATCATTTAGGAACAAAAGGCCTGTGAACCATTCAGTGATATACGCAATGGGCAAACACTGTATATATATACTGTATCGACTGAGCTAAGGGAGGGCCCAATTTTATGAGTAGATCCACTTTTTACGAAAATTCATTAACATTTCCGTGAGAGAAAAAGAGATGGTATGTAATTGTACTAAAAAAATGAGCAAAATGAAACGGAAGTGTAGAATTCGCTGTCAAAATTCTTTTTGGTTAGGTCAAGTTGTTGACGTTTGTTTTAAAGTTATATCACTACTCACCAGTAAAAATCTTCCAAAAGTTTTAATTGCAAATTTTCCGCTTTGCAATGAAATTAATCTAGGCTTGGAAAGCACTTCACTCAGGAAATGCGCTGTTCCCTACAAACACGCAAAAGGAATTTATATAATCACACTGAAATATTAACCAATAACCATATGCACTTACCATTAATTGACCACATAGCAGTAGTTTCTGGGTTTCCGATACCCACGAAGGATGAAAGTAAATGACAGATTTCACAGGATCATGGTATTCATCAGTTTTCAAAGTGTCATAAATGAAAACTATCATCATTTCTCTGTAGACAAAAATAAATAACAATACAGGTTTATCATTTTATATAATACAGGTTCATTATTTTATTTTTAACACTGATTTTTCAGTGTAATTTGATAATAGTAATTGTAAATAATCAGCCTATTATAAACCCATGATGAAAATGGATGTAGTTTTAAGCTAAAAGCGAAATCGTTTTTGATTCAGTTCCATTCTGGATCGGGTTAATACATTAATAGGTTGGGTTTGGTTGCTGTGTGTTAAGCTTAAGTGTGCTTGTCTTAATTAATAACTTGTACCGGGTTGAAGTTTGCACTGCCAACTATTTCGGGTATCGTAGGTTGGAACTAGGTCCAACCTAGGTTCAAAAACGAATTTGCTATGAGGAAATATGGTCCCAAGCTTAATGGTTCGCCCCATATAACGTAGCGTACACCAACACACCCTCAAATATAGTCAAAATAACATAGCGAATCAATATAAAAACAAAGATACTAGTACCGGAGCGCCGGTCAAAAAGAACAAGAATGTATTGGAAGGTGCATACTGCAAGGTGGGCTTCTACAATTTTAAATCACTAGTTTCATTTTGATTGTTACTAAAATGATACAAGAGAGACATTTTTGTTGATTATATGCTTTCTCAGTAATGTCAATTTCCTGAAGGGTAGTACTCTGGATGAATCCTTTCAATTATCTTCTTGCAACTGTTCCTCCATTTTGTTGGTCGGATTTAATGCAAAAAGAATAAATTACAAAAGAAGATAGACCAGGATTTATGTAGCTCTTTATTTGAGAATAGGGTTATGTGATGTAACGTCAGCCTAGCTCGTACATTCGGCCTATGTGACAAATATGTCATAAATTCAGATAAAATTTACAAAATCATGTTGACATTTTGTATTTGTATTTGTATTTGTCTTTGATTCATCGGACTTTGTGGTCTACATGAAGTACTTAAATCTAATAAAAGTCAACGTTAAAAACGGTTCAGCAAGCGGTGACGAAATCTTAAGGCGGACATGTTGAAATCAAGTTCGTCGGAATCTACGTTGAACCGGCGGATCATGGCCACAATGGAACTATTAGCAGCATGATTAGTTGCTTGTAGTTCTTCGTGAAGCAACGGTCTCGGTCGAAGGGTTCGGGCAGGAGCATATAGACTGATTCTCGACAGCAATTCAGGAACATCATATTCAGATAAGAGAAGCTTGGCAACGAATACAGATTGCGCGACATTCCTTCGTTTAGCCAGAGTATCCAGCCCTAGCAGGCGACAGCGATCGGCGTAAGCAGGCAAGTTTAACGGGTCACTCCATGGAAGGTGGCGCAAAGCATATCTTACAAATCTGCGTTGGACAGCTACAAACCGCGCACTCCATACAGCCTGGTAGGGGTTCCATACAGCAGATGCAAACTCAAGAATAGAGCGTACCAGCGAGCAGTAAAAAGCTTTGAAACACAGCGGACCACGAAACACATTGGAGATTTTGAACATTACATTTGAACTTATTACGCAATATTTTGAGATGCTCAGAACCATCATACTTCGCACGCACCAATTACTGAATATTTCAAGAAGTTTCTGTAGTTCGTTACATTCTGCTAGGCTTCGAACGACCTGATAAATTTTAAGGTCGTCTGCAAACAACAACAGAAAACCTCCATTAAGCAATATGAGGGAAACATCGTTTATGAAAAGCGAGAACAGCAATGGTCCCAGGGTGCTTCCTTGAGGAACTCCGGAATGGTTTGAAAAATATTCCGATGAACTGTTTCCAATACTGACAGATACTTGACGTTGCACAAGATAAGATCGAAGCCATGTGCAGAAAGCAATGGAAAAACCAATTTTCTCCAGTTTAGCAAGCAGTAAGTCATGGTTAACTTTATCGAAGGCAGATTTGAGATCAGTATAAACAGCATCGACTTGGAGTTGTTTACATACATTCTCCATGCAAAACGACGTAAAGCTGACAAGATTCTTTTCAACAGAGCGGCCGGGATAAAAGCCATGTTGATAGGGACTGATGTAATTCTTGCAGGCAGCAAACAATTTGTCGTTGATCAGCGACTTCAATACTTTTGATTCCACACCTAGTGAAGTAATGCCACGGTGATTTCTTATATCACTTTTGTCTCCTTTCTTGAAAACTGGAAACATAGTAGAGCACTTCCACTGCATTGGAAATTTTGATTGCAGGAGTGATAAGTTGAAAAGCAGAGAAAGTGGAGTAGCTAAAATGTCGGAGCATTTTTTCAACACAGCAGAAGGAATCACGCTAGGTCCAGGATTGAAGGACGATTTGGTCCTGTGTATCGCCGAAAGAACCACCTGAACGTCCACAGCAAAGACATCCATGTTAATCACATCGCTGGGTACTTCCCGCACAGAACTTTCAATATATACTTGAGATGGTGAATCGCTTGAAAATACACTCGAAAAGTGTCTTGCAAAAAGACAACATTTCTCCTCGTTAGTCCGTGCAAGGTTTCTATCGAGAAACACACATGACGGTAGTCCAGTTTCCTTCCTCTAAGAATTCACGAACGACCAAAATTTCTTCGGATGGCGTCGAAGATTTTCTTGTGTGCGATGTACATAATATTGGTAGCGGAGTTTGCTATAGCGCCGATATTCACTGCTGGCGCGATTAAAATCCAATTTGGTAGAGGCACATCGTCGAATGGCAAAAGCGCGAAGAGCCCTAGCGCGCACTCGTTTCATGTTGCCTAGAAGAGCATTAGTCCACGGAGGTTTTCTCGGAGTTTGGCACATCAGTACAGCTGCCAAAACACTTTCACGCAGCAAACAGTTGAAGCGGTCAACAGCTGATTCAATATCAAGATAACTCAAAACATTCCAGTCGATACGGGATGAGCAGTGTCGAAGCAATTGAAAATCAGTTTTGCGGAAATTGAGTCGATCGGTGCTTACAGGTTCATCAAAATGGAGATTAGGTTCGTATGCTATTGATATATCCAGAGCGGGATGGTAGTTATCAAGTGGCACAATGGCATCCGGAGCTTCAACGACAGTACATTTGCGCAGTGAGTTCTTGCAGATAAACACCAAGTCGAGCAAGTTTGATTGGACGTTGGAAACTGAATTAATCTGGCTCACTCCTAGAAAACCAGTTCCATCGATAAGTAGGCGCCTAGCAGGAGTAGAGGTTGAAGCAACCGGATCAGGAAACGAATACCCGTAACCGGCAACCAATTGAGTCCTGGTTGATTGAAATCTCCGAGCAGAAGAAGCACATTCGTCAAAGTAGTCAACTCAGAGGCAAATTCTGTAGCATCCAGGTGATGTTGCATAATGCTGCAATCACGTCGTCGGTCAGGAGGAATGTACGAAGCGCCGATAAAAAGGTTTCGTTTGGAAAGACACACTTTAACCCAAACTGTTTCAATAGAATTGAACTGTCCTACGGCGATTTGGCATGACACAAGCACATTGGAAACAGCAACAAGAACACCACCTCCACGCATACGAGAGCTATTAGCTAAACTACGGTCCACTCTGTACACGGTGAAATTGTCGCCGAAAAATTGAAGTGAGTTGAATCTTCCATCGAGCCAGGTCTCCGTGAATACATAGACATCATATTCGCCATCGAGCGCAGCAAGATAAACATCTTCCACTTTGGTCGAAAGTCCTCTGGTATTTTGGTAATACACACGTAGGTTGTTAGTGGGAGCGGTATCCATGACATTACGGTTAGTTGATGTTGTGTCACGTGGCGTAGTAGTAGGATGCAAATACAAATCAGAAGCCGGGTTGGTTCGGTTAAGCTCATACATGCCTGAGATTGAAGTTTGGAAGACCCCATCACCGCACTCAACAACAGGGCAAGAACGACTATGATGGCAGGAACCAGTAAGCTCGACTGTGTTGAGGGTTTCAAGGGCTTCCATGAGGCGACAGGCAGACCGTTCTGGTTCAGCATGTTCATTGGCTTGAGTGTTGATATCCATTGTTGCAGAATTTCCTGGTATTGTTGTATCACGTGGTGGAGTACTAGGATGCAAAAACAAATCAGAAGCCGGGTTGGTTCGGTTAAGCTCATACTTACCTGAGATTGAAGTTTGGAAGACCCCATCACCGCACTCAACAACAGGGCCAGAACGACTATGATTGCAGGAACCAGTATGCTCGACTGTGTTGAGGGCTTCAAGGGCTTCCATGAGGCGACAGGCAGGGCGTTCTGGTTCAGCATGTTCATTGGCTTGAGTGCTGATATCCATTGTTGCAGAATTTCCTGGTATTGTTGTATTACGTGGTGGAGTACTAGGTTAAGTTCGGTTAAGCTCATACTTGCCTGAGATTGAAGTTTGGAAGACCCCATCACCGCACTCAACAACAGAGCCAGAACGACTTTGATGGCAGGAACTGATAAGCTCGACTGTGTTTCGACTGACATCATAATGAACCCTTCTTTTTAAAGCAATTGAGACATTGTTTATCGGTTTGCAGTAATACACTTTCATTAAATTCTCGATTTCCTTAACTTTTTTGTCGCCGGATTTCACTGGTTAAGGTGAAAAGATTTCCATTACTGTTTGTAAATGAACTAAGTTTGGCAAACGCTGGGATGAATGTCGCCGTTATTCAACAAAATTATATCCTCGTAATTGATGATATCGAACAGCGATGATATCCTTTCGCGTCCGAGTGATATTGATCCCATAAATAATGGTGCGAATTCATATTACCACCGATCGGTACCTTTCTGAAACCTTCGATGCATTTGAACAGTGTCATCATGATTTTTTTCAATTCGTTTATCGATGCACTTGGTGAAGCATAGATCGAGATGAATGCTACATCCATTTTGTTCATATATCTGCCCACACATGGTATATTCACCGTTGGATCTAACGCAATCAGCTTACTTTTAACTGTCTCATGTATGATAATCTTTGCACCTCTAGATCCATCCAATCTTCAACAATAAAAGTTGTAATTGTAATTTGGATTTTTTTATTTGCTGGCATCGTATTCTTTTTTAGTCCAACATTCTGAAATCAATCCTACTGTATATTCTTCTTTTATTATTACTCGGACTAACTTTGATTTATTTTTATCTAAACTTTGTATGTTGCATTTCAAGATTTTGCGCGTCATATTTATTTTTGTTAAGTTTATTAATTCTTTTATTCTTTGGTTTCTGCTACTCCTTACCGACTGGCTTACCTGTGCATGATCTGAGTGTGCTTTGGTGTTCTGATCATCCTCGTCGTCATCCATGGAAAGCACTATTGGTTTTGGGTGTAAATGGGATATTGTTCTTGTGCTTAGAGTGTCGTGAGATTTGTTTAAGCCAGAGCTAGCTTGTTGATTTGTAAGTCATCCCATCGTCGGCTTGGTTGTGCTCGTAAAGGGTGATACGGTCAAAATTTGGTCAAGGGAAAACGCGTGTAAATCGGTGAAATCGTTTATTTAAAAAATCAAATTAAATTTCTTTTTCAAGTTCAATTAGTATAAAATTCAGGAAAAATATTCAGTTAGGCTTCCGCTTTTCCAAATCCGAATTGCCGGGCCTTACGCTTGACCCCTGCCATCCGATTTTGTACAGCCACCTTGTCCACCTTCTTCGCCGCCGAAAGCCAGTTAGATAGGTTAGGGTTTCGCTTGAACCTACCGGCAACTCTCTTTGTCGTCTCAGCGGCTTCCGGTTTTCGATTTCCCCCCGATCCAGACTTCCTGGCTGTCGACAAACGTTCCCCAAACACTTTAATTACATTTGTAACGGTTGATTTGGAAACTTTTAGCGATTTTGCCAACTTTGCGTGCGAGTAGCTCGGATTTTCGCGATGCGCGAGCAAAATTTTGATACGCTGCTCTTCTTGCTTGGACGGCATTTTGACAACTGAAGAGTGAATTCCAAAATCCAAATAGGAGCAACATTCTACACACACAAACCTTCAAAATGAGGGGTGTTCAGGTTTTTTAAATGCAAAATTGAAAGAAATACGTCAAGTTGATATTGACCAAATTTTGACCGTATCGCCCTTTATGTCAGCCATTGCTTTTCATTTGGTGTTTTTGATGTCGTTACGTTTTTTTACCGCCTCATGGATCCGGATCCGGACCTGTCGGGCCATCTATTTCTCCTGCTGTTCTACTTAAAACTCTTCAGAGAATGATTTTGTTTCTCGATTACCAAAAAAAAAAGAAATACAACACGGATATAAATTTTGTCCATTTAAATTAAAAATATCTCTGTTCAACTTGAAACATAAAACTTATATAAAGTAAATAGAGAGCATGCTTCGAGCGAAAACAACAATTTTTTAATCAAATTCGAAGCATGTTAGTTTCAACAATACATTAATTGGGTAGGTGAATTTGAATGTGTACTTCCCTTTCCAGATGATGAGGGCGAGGCAAGCTTTCGACAATCGCAACATGAGCCAATCGTCATATTAATTGGTAGGTTACTTGCTCGATTCTTTGAACCTGTTGGCATTCAAGCCAAAACCAAACCCAGATTTATCGAATAAATAAAATAAATTTAGAGCGCAACCAGTAGAATCCAAATATTATTTGAAAAAAAACCATAATATCTAATGTTGTTTCAATTTGTACGTTTATTTTTATCATTAACATGTTTAAAATAAACATAAAATGATTCGTGTTTCAAACATCGATGTCACTTGGTTTTAAACATAGAATATGTTTGAAATAAAGCAAGTTAATGATTGCGCCCAGAATAAACTAAGTTTATGTTCAAGTTTACCTGGAATATGTTTGTTATCACGGTATTTTTTTCTGCGTAAAACAGGTTCCTCAAAAGAATCTAAATTTCCGAACTGTACTTTAGCTAGCCAAAAATTAAACACGTCTTAACATTTCGAAAGTCTTGCCGTCCTCTGACATTTGCTACAGCGGGTACGAATGCCAGTGTTGTATACAAACAATTAATCTTTTGCAGTTTTGATTATATAGATGTTTGCTTCAGCAAAATAACTGCCTGTCAGGCCCTTGGTCAAACGGCTTACGCCAAATGTCAAATCGCTTGCTTACTACTAGAAACCGAACTTAACCGAGAAGGCAATTTCTTAACCCCTCACGTTTTCTCTGCGTCGAATTTCATTTTTGAAAAAAAAAATCAACCTGACGAGCTTCGCGAGAAAAAGAGTGAAAATCTGTAAAGGTAAGTAAAAATAAATAGACCTTTCTTGTGGATTTTTTTTATTTGCTTATCAGATACCTTTAAATCTATAGAGTATATTTTTCTATGGGACCTATATTTTTTGAAGCCTGGAACTATTGAAAAACAATTACAAACTGTTAAATGACCATTTCACCCCATATGCACACTATGGTGAACACCCATTTGGCCCTCTCTTCCTCGATCTGATGTTTTTCTTCTGTGGTGAGTTTCACGTTAACTTATTAGCTCTTCACTCCTATGAAGAAATCCTATAAGCAGATGTCAGAGTGCTTGCTTGAAACACGACAACATTGACAACTTATTAAAAACGACCTATTTGGTATTGTAAACAGAGGGTTAAACATATATTCAAACGATATTTTTTTCGCAACGCATATGCACCAGCACCCCGTCATAACAAAGTCTAATGTTTTTCTTCTATTATTGTGATTAAAGGTTGCGTAGAAACGCAAAGATTCGCAGATATTTACGTTTGAATTTTTGTTCACCTGTTGATTATATCAGATACGCCGTTTTGAAAAATTTGTCGAAAAATACTGTTTTCGTTTTTGAAGCTCCAGCTCCAACCTGAGATACCCGAACTTATTGGCAGTGCAAACCTCAACCCTATACGTGTTGTAAATATAGACAAACGCACCGGCGCTTAGCACATAACAAGTCGACACAATCTTGATAACTGATCCAGGTTAGAAGTGAATCAAAAGCAAACCGTGAATCAAAAGAGTTATAAACGTCAGACTTGACTCATTCAGTTTTTGTTTCATCATCGCCAGTTTTCGTCGTTGCAACATCACATCGGATCCTGACCCGAAATACGATCGCAACCGATGCATTGCATTGGAAATTGGTTCAATCGCTGCATCTGGTGAATCAGTTTGAGATTTGGTGTTCCGAAAAATCTGCAGCAACTGTGGTCCTGCCATGATTTTGAAAACGGTAATCTTCGTACCCTCATCTTCCTCGCCGGCAAGTCGCATCGTATCCAAAAGCTGAAAAAGTATCAAAAATCAGAAGACGAGGATGGCGTTGTCAGCTGCAGGATAGACGAGTGCGATAAAAACCTCCGTCAGCTGTTTTACCATGAATGCCAATGTCGGAACAAGCTATGAAGAAACGTTGGCCAAGTGTTGAGTGTTGGCCAAGGATGAGGTTCTTCCTGTTCTACTTAGTTTATGAGCTTTCATCGGATGCACAGGTGGTAAGATTTTTGTAAGAAGTTTCTTCTGCTAGCAGATCTTCATAACTGGTTATTTCCCAGTGTGAACGGTCTTGTTTTTATTTTGTAGCTACTAACTCGAGGAGCGTGAGTTCGGAAGATAATCAAAAGCGTTCTAGTGGAGTTGTGACAAACTGTTCTGCATTTCTTATGTTATGTACATATATATTGTTCTTAACCTAATGAAAATAGCTAAAGGACAGCAACGCGAAGCCCCGACCGATTGAAGTTAGCAATCGCAAGGCGACGAATACACTCGACCGATCATGGGTAACAAGTTTGTTCTTAACTCAAGCAATAAACCGTTTCTAATCCTTATTTCTTTTGCATACCTCATCTGCATATTATTGTTTGTTATGTTTATTTCTCAAAGCATAACGCACCGGTGCTTTGGACGTAGAATGGATGGAACTTATTGCTTCGAGAAGAGGTAGCTGAATAAAGATGCTGATTGATAGCACTCATTCATGTTTATTTATTTAGCTCCCAGTTTCTCCTAATTAGATACTGGCCATTAATGCCCTTTGCATTGACATCCTTTCTTAACGTAATCTGCTTTTGCTCCCCTAGGCTGTGTGTCGCCGAAAAATATTTTTAATACTGATCATTTCGAGCCGTTGGATGGAATGGATTTGCGTTCTGCCCAGGAAGATTATTTTGGTTCAGTTTACTTTGCTGAAACTAAGTGGGAGACGTTGGTTCTGCCATTGATTGTGGACGAAAGTTACGGGCAAGGATGGGCCTTGGTGACGGATATTACACTGCGTGTGTCGTTGTTGGTATTCTGTCAGATTTGTACGGCTGAAGCCGTTCCCTACCCTATTTTATAGTCTGTAACGTACTTAAAGGGTGTATTCGATAAAAATGGCACACAGAAAATCTTCTGTAACTTTTGAATCGTATGAGTAAAAAACCTAGAAATTCGAGTAGATCTTATCCATAGTGTATTATTTATATCTGCCAAGTTTCATAGTTATACATTCAGTAGTTCCAGTCATGTCGTCGAAACAAGAAATTGTCCGTGAGAAAATTTTGTGCACTCACAATCAAAATCCAGGGGCGTCCCACCGGTGGATTGCTAAAAGGCTTGGAATTGCAAATACAACTGTGTCTCGTGTAATAAGAACCTTCAAGGAGCGTCTGAGTGTCCAAAGAAAGGAAGGGAGTGGTCGTAAAAGTGGTCCAATGGACAGTAAAATGGCCAGGAAAGTCGTACAACAATTCAAGAACCGTCCAAACATGTCAATTCGAGATGTCGCTAAAAGTCTAAGGTGTCAGTCGGTTTTGTGCAGAAAACCATGAAGCGTGCTGGGTTACATGTTTATAAGGTGCAAAAACCCCAAACCGGAATGAAAAACAAAACATCACTGCGAAAACCCGCGCCCGGAAACTTTACACGAAGCTGCTCACCAAATCCGGTTGCATCGTGATGGATGACGAAACATACGTCAAGGCTGACTTCCGTCAACTTCCTGGGCAAGAATATTTCGTTGCCAAGTCGAAGTTCGATGTTCCGGAGGATGTTCGAAAGAAGAAACTATCGAAATTTGCAAAGAAGTTTCTAATCTGGCAGGCGATTTGCGGATATGGTGAATTAAGTGCTCCCTTCATCACTTCCGGAACAATAAACGGTGCGATTTACACGGAAGAGTGCCTTAAGAAGCGTCTCTTGCCATTCATTAAGAAGCACAAAGGATCAACTCTGTTTTGGCCTGATCTAGCATCCTGCCACTACGCTCGAAACGTATTGGAGTGGTACCGAGCCAACGGAGTCAATTTTGTGCCAAAGGATATGAACCCACCAAATTCACCGGAACTTCGTCCAATTGAAAAATTCTGGGTAATTATGAAAACGGAACTTCGCAAACATCCCAAAACTATAAAAACAGAGCTAGAATTGAAGAAAATTTGGGTAAAAACAACAAAATTTGATGGGTGGAGTGAAAAGGAAGGTGCGGGCATTCGGGATGGGAGACGAAATTGAATAAACAAATGTTGTAAATCAAAACTCATTAGTAGTTCTTCATTCCCTGAAAATTTCAAGAAAATCCGATAATCAGTTTAATTTTGATGAGTATATATGTGTGTGCCATTTTTATCGAATACACCCTTTATCATACATATTGTACGTACATTTAATTACAATGCGTAAGGGGGGATACAGGCTTCCGGACAAAGTTTAGGCTGGATGAGGGATTTGTGGTTATATGGCCCAAATCATGGGTGAAAGTTATGCCTTCCTAGATAGAAATTGCCAGATCGAGATCAGCGAAGGGCTAATTGTCTTCCGACAGTCTACAGTGAGTTTGTCAACCCTATTTTTTTAAAAACCACCTGACGCAAATCCTAGTGTGTGTTGCTTACTGTACATGTCCTAAAATAAGAGCGTTTCGTTGGAAAGAGATTCTATATCCTTACCGTGGGTTTCGTGTAAGTGCTTCTGCTTACGGGTCCATATCCCCATGTTTGACCCTTCAACGGAATAGTGAGGATTACAGGTTTGTACAGTTTGATCTCGCCATTGGGAGGAACAGTACGCCATGGCGAGTCCTGATCTGGTGGTGACTTCCTACCACATCACATCACATCATATAAAAAGAAGCACGGCGTAATTGAATACACGAGAATCTGCCATTGGGTACGAGATTGAGGATAGGGAATTTCCGGTGAAGGCATTAAGGATTAATTGTTTTGTTGATTTACATGGCTACTGTGGGAATTTATATTCGGTGGATGCTGAATCGACGGATTGATGCATTTTGGATATTTTGGTACAACAGCTAAACTGGAGATTATTGAAGCTTGTAAGACTCGAACACTGGAAGAAGCGATCGAGTATGGCGTGCCTCATTTCACTCCTGGAGATAATCGTGGTGCAGTAGGAACGGATACGGTCATGTTAGTTCATTTGAAGTCCAACTGTGAGCAAGATAATGCATTATGCACCGGCACTCGTGCTTTGGCGGGTAGGAGGTAGCGAAATCGGTTCAGAACGCATCATTGATGAATCCATTCCGCTTGTTGTTAGTCAGTTGAACAGTCGATTGTATAGTTGTAGGTGTTCTTCACCACTGGCAGGCTCTTGATGAAATCATCATTTTGTAGTTGGTCACCCTAGCGCCCAGATTCAGTAGTCAAGGGTTTCAGTTTAAAATTGGCCGCACTAGACGTCGACAAAGTCATATCAGACCCTGCCGTTTGAGATATAGGAAGCATCGAAGATGATCCCAAGGTAGCAACATTGAGCGATTGGGATGAACTCGTTAAAGGAAAATTTAACTGATTCGTTAGGTAGGCTCTTCTCCTACCGATGATTGTCTTCTCACCAATGCAAGCTTGATCAGCAAACTTTGGTTGAATTGAATTGAATTACACGGTCAGTCGAGTTCAGTCATGAAAGCAAAGAGGCAACATGGTTATGCTATCATCCGAACCTAATCCGGTACTTGGCATACCGTGACAGAGATCACTAAAAGTCGTGAATAGTTTAACTTAGCTATCGAAAAGTGAACTCGAAGAAAAGTCGTGAATAATTTAAACTTAGCTATCGAAAAGTGAACTCGAAGAAAAGTTGTACAAACGTGAAAGTTTGTGAACATAATAAAGTGGTAGAGCAGCGTAAACGAGAAAAACACTTCCGTAAAGCCCAGCTCTCTTTGGACAGCCAAAATTGAACAATCGAAATGGGTTGGTTCAGCGACACATTTATCACCCATAATGAAGTGAGAACCACCGAAATTCGTATCATCACCGGAACAGCAGTGATTCTGTTAGTAGTGCTGATGGCGTACCTGTGTTTAAGAATGCATGGCAAATTTACAAAAGCCAAAATACAGGAGAAAGTGCAAAGAGAAATTCGTATCAATAATTTGAACGCTAGTAACGTGATGTAGTACAGGAGTTATGATTGAGCGAGAACAAAAACTATCGAAAAATAAACATTGAGCGTAACGTTAACGAAACCCAACGTGGAGACAATAGTACAGTGCATCGAGTTGAATGAATTAGACGAAAATAAAGCGCTGAAAGGAAGAAGAAACAGGCGAGGACGTTGACCAAGGAAGAGTCAAATTATCATCAACAAGAAGAAGCAGGCGAAGGAAGAGCCAATTCATTATCGACGAGAAAGATTGACCAAGGAAGAATCAAATTATCATCAACATCCGTGAATTTTGGAACCTGTGCGTCATGAACCAGAGCAATAGACAATATTGCTGACGACGAGCTATACACTGCAAGTAGTAAAATACTGTAAACGTTGAAATGTAAATAGTGAAACCAAAAATATTATACTCCCAAACTATAAATCATGTATGATCTTAAAGTGTAATGGACATAATAGAAAGCAGTTTAGCCCAATTAAGAAATATTCAAGTGAATTTTAGAAAAGCGCCAAATCGAGTATATCGCAGAATTACACTACTAAATGAAATTTCGGAAATTCAAACTCTTAGAAAGAACATAAATGACGAGTTAAATATTCTTGAAAACACTATTGCTATTGAAACATTTGATCATATTAGAAGAACAGAGAGGTTGTTAACTGGGGAATTACTAATACTATTGACCAAAAATTAACAAATTTTGGTGATAAGCCCGAAATAACTCTAAAAAATTTGGGAAAACTCATTATCATTAGTTACAGATTAACTAAAGCAGCAAAAATGGCAACCCTTATAGAAACAGTTAAGACTGTAACTGCACTTTTGCCTACGTACGATGGTACACCTAGTAAATTGAGAAATGTTTTGGACGCACTTGAAGTCGTCAAACAGATTGCTACAAAATCAATCAATTACCGACGGTAATTAACATTGTTTTAACAAAACTGGAAGGGCGAGCAAGACACGCTTTCCCGGCAGCTCCTGCAACAATTGATGCAATCATCACCAAACTAAAAGAGGTGTCGTCACCTACTTCTCCAGAGGCTATCATTGCCAAGTTGTCCTCTTGTAATCAGAGAAATAATATTGCAGCGTACACTAAGGAAGTCAAATAACTGACAATGCAACTTGAAGCTGCATACATAGCGAAAGGAATTCCTACGGTTGTAGCTCAATCAATGGCTACGAAAGAAGGAATTAAATACTTAACTGCGGGGCTGAGAGATGAAAAAACTTCCATTATCATTAGAGTGGGTCAGTTTAAATCAATTACAGAAGCAATTAACAAAGCCCTTGAAGAAGCTCCACAGAGCTCAAATGTGGTAACAGTACAGTATGCAAGAAGCCACCCTAGACAATATCAGTCTAGATGGCAAGCATCTGGAAGTCAACAGTCCAATCGATTCAATAATTCAAACTACCGTGGTGGAAGGTATAATTATCGCAGCCAAAATAATCAGCGGTACCACGAACGTCAACAAAATGATGAAAACCGTGAAAATCGTGAGAGAAGAAACGAAAATTTTAACGCTCATCACCGGTATAGTAATAATCAATTTCGTGGGAACAGAGGTCAAGGTGGAACTACTCCACAACGAAATGTGTATGTTTCGGAAAACGACAGAGGGCCTTCGGAAAATTCCCAAGCCAAGGCACGACTAAGCAACGGGGAGAAAACATTTCCGAGGCACCGTTCAGACGGACTCACACCGACTTCAGTTTCGGAATCCCCATCGGAAGTGTGGATAAGGAGGGAGAGGTACCTATTGCGGCAAAAACGTAAAAAAAAATTATCCCGGGAAAAACGCAGCCAGCACCAATGAGGCTCCAAAATCAGATGCCAACTGAGAATCGTTGCCATTCTGGAGGCACACACTCACACACACTAGAGCACATATGGTTTTGCGTTCAGCCATAAGTTGAGGCTTAGTGGGCTGAAAGCGCTGGAAGAAATGGCACTAGCGTAAAAAGTGTTTGGGGTGGTCTAAATAATTTTGTTGCTGTTTAATACGCTCTTTTTCGGTATTTTTAGCGAACGATTTTCACGGGGGTGTGAGATTGAACATTTTATTTTGTACTTGGATCGTATTTACGACTTGGGAAGTGCAGCACGTGGCGATGCAATAACGCAATTGAAATGTTGCCATTAAATGCAAATTTGCACGGATCATTTCATCCGCTCGTCCTGCTTTGTCGATTCAAAAACTATTGCCATCGACATATACAGATGGGTTCGAGAAAGGGGGGCAGCTCTCGTGTGCTTTAATTTATTCATTTCTGAATGAGAAATTTTGTCCAGTTTGTATAAATTATAATAATGTTACACACAATGGGACCGGCCGAGGTCGGCCACATTATTGATCTCCAACACCGCTGAAGAACGTACAAAATTAGCAAACAAGTGCGTGCCACGGCCACGAGAACCATTCAGGATAACTTCATGCAACCCGTCCATTTGTACGGAACGGTTTTATTGTTTCGAAAAATAAACAGCTGGCGTCCGAAAGATGCTCTGCAAATAAAACGCTAGAAAGAAGATCACACCCAGAGTCCGTATACAAAACACCCTAGGAGTAGCCAGGAGAAGTTGTAACCTGAACAAAGATTTGTACCAAATTTTCAACAATAATATAATATCATTGAAATAATTTTGATAACAAATGCTGCAGTTTAAGCAAATCAATTGAAAAAAAAATCTATTTATGTTATCAATATACTATCAAACTCTCATTCCGTGGTTATCTGACCGAAGTCATGGATGACAATTGTACCATCCCTGATGGAAATTGTTTGATCGAAATTAACGGAGGACTAATTGTCGTTCGACAGTAAACAACAGCACCAACAGTATGGTTTAAACTGGCACTCAAATTCGAATCTAATGATTTTTTCTATTTAATCGAATTAAACCACCCACACTTGTGAGTGGCCCCATCAGCATCAATGCTGTTGGTTTTAATCGGTCCTCAAACTCTAAATTTTAACGTTTTTTGTAATCTACACACTTAGATTTTTTTACAGAAAATCTGTAAAGTTTTACCGAATTCTCAACAGCTGAACGTTCGGTAATCCGATTTAACGGATTTTGGTGAAATTTTACAGATATCTGAAAAAAAAACTACCGGATTTCGGTAAAATTTTACCGAAATCCGTAAAATTTGATTACCGAACGTTCAGCTATTGAGATTTCGGTAAAATTTTACAGATTTCTGTTATATAATCTGAGTGTGTATTAAAATAAACACCCCACACTTATGACTGACCCAAACAGCATTCTTACTGTTGGTTTAAATCGATGGCAAAATTTGAGAAATTTTGCTGTGCATCTCTGTACAGAGAATAAACCGGTAGCATAGTAAAATATCATATTCGCTGCAGACGTTAGTTGAATTCAGCACACCGTCTACCAAAACGGATCCGGCTGCAAACTCAACCATTTCATCCAAGATCCCAGTGATTTCTCGTGGAAGTGCAGTAGACTCCGCGGCTTCTATCAAAGCGAGTACAATGTCAACACATTCCTAACCATTCCCTACTTGACCCGCCAGTGCCGGTATTTTGCTAGTTTGGGATCAACAGTTATTACACATTGAGGATGTATGCTACTCCCAAGCATCATCTGTTGGTGTAATGACAGCTGTTCTGCAGCAAACCTCGGGCGGTCAATCATTCTCATGCCCATGCTCATGCTTAATATACTATCAAACTCTCACAATACCCGCATAGCGAAAAATAATTTGCAATATAGTCAAAACTGTATTTCGAATATAAGATATATTATCACATTTCATGTTATTGTTATCAAACAGTTCAAATCTCATTTTACCATACAGTAACACATATTGTTAATGTATTTTACTGTCTACACTCGGTCTGGATTATATACCAAGTTTTTGGCATAGAGTACACCCAAAATTTATGGTAACCTAGCTTAACAGCCTATTTAGCATAATGTTATTTGACATATTGTTAAAACTTTATAGGAGATTGTCAGTTTATAGTTGTCAACTGTAAGGGTAAATGTCGTAACAATAACGGAAACAGTCGTCAACAATAATGAAAATGGTTCAGGAAAGGTTTGCGATTATGCGGGTAGCCAGCATGAGCATGCACATGATTGACCGCCCGAGGTTGCTACTCCTTTATTGCTAGATAAGCTATTATTACAGACAGAACCATAAGACGATGCTTGGGACTAGCATACATCCTCAATCTGTAAAAAATGGAATATGTTGATGTGATTTAGGGAACTTCCATTATAATTGCACACATAATGCAAAAGACAGTACATCCCAAATCTCGACAACCCGAAATCAATCCATATGCTACAATACACTATTATACATACATTTAGTTGTTCAACATCACATTTAGGATAAGATATAATCAACAATAGTATGTCACAATATTCGATTTGCGGCTGCCGCTCTCCAACCTCGGTCACGTCCAATACTCGTCAGATCACGCTAAACCTGGTCCGCCTATCTCTGCGCTCCACGCCTTCTTGTGCCCACCGAATCAGTAGCCAACACCAACTTTGCCGGGTTGTTGTCCGGCATTCTAGCAACATGTCCTGCCCACCGTATCCTTCCGGCTTTGGCCACCTTCTGGATGCTGGGTTCGCCGTAGAGTGCAGCGAGCTCGTGGTTCATCCTTCGCCGCCACACACCATTCTCTTGCACACCGCCGAAAATCGTCCTTAGCACGCGTCGCTCGAAAACTCCGAGTGCTTGCAGGTCCTCCATGAGCATGGTCCATGTCTCGTGTCCGTAGAGGACTACCGGTCTTATTAGCGTTTTGTACATGGTGCATTTGGTGCGGGGTGAATCTTTTTAGACCGCAGTTTTTTTTTGGAGCCCGTAGTAGACACGACTTCCACTGATGATGCGTCTTCGAATTTCACGACTCGTATTGTAGACAAATTCCTCCACCCTAGGCGGATCCGGTCGTGTTCGGCTCCGCCTACCAGCATGTACTTTGTTTTCGACGCATCCATTACCAGTCCGACCTTTGCTGCTTCGCGTTTCAGGCGCGTGTACAGCTCTGCCACCGTTTCAAATGTTGCGATAATGTCCATGTCGTCCGCAAAGCACACAAATAGACAAGATTTCGCGAGCATCGTACCCCGGCTGTTGAGGCCGGCTCGTCACATTACACCTTCCAGAGCGATGTTGAATAGTAGGCATGAGAGTCCGTCACCTTGTCGCAGTCCCCGATGAGATTCGAATGAACTGGATAGTTCACCCGAACCCCTTACGCAGTTTTGCACACCGTCCATCGTTGCTTTGATGAGTCTGGTCAGGTTCCCAGGAAAGCCGTTTTCGTCCATAATTTTCCATAGCTCTGTGCGGTCGATACTGTCGTATGCCGCCTTGAAGTCGATGAACAGGTGATGCGTTGGGACCTGGTATTCACGGCATTTCTGGAGGATTTGCCTTACGGTGAAGATCTGGTCCGTTGTCGATCGGGCGTCCATGAAGCTGGTTATCAAGCCAACTTCCCACGAACTCATTCATTTTAGGTGATAGACGACGGAATATGCTCTGGGATAGCACTTTATAGGAGACATTCAGAATTGTGATAGCTCTAAAGTTCTCACATTCCAAATGATCGCCTTTTTTATGTATGGGGCAGATAACCCCTTCCTTCCACTCCTCCGGTAGCTGTTCATCCGTTGCAAGCAGGTGGCCAACTTTTCTGGGCCCATATTGATGAGTTCAGCTGCGATACCATCTTTACCAGCTGCTTTGTTGGTTTTGAACTGGTGGATGGCATCCTTAACTTTCCTCAGAGTGGAAGTTGGTTCATTTCCTTCCTCTGCTACACTGACGTAGTCGTTTCCTCCGTTGCCTTGGTCTCCCTTGCCTACATTCTCCACGCCATTCAGGTGCTCATCGAAATGCTGCTTCCACCTTTCGATCACCTCTCGTCCGTCCGTCAGGAGGCACCCATATTTATCCCTGCAGATTTCGGCTCGCGGCACGAAGCCGTTGCGCCATGCATTGAGCTTTTGGTAGAACTTTCGTGTTTCTTGGAAATGGCACAGCAGTTCCATTTCCTCGCACTCCGCTTCTTCCAGGCGGCTTTTTTTTCTCCCGAAAGACGTGGGTCTGCTGTTTCCGCTTCTGCTCTTAACGTTCCACGTTCTGCCGGGTTTCTTGCTGCAGCATTACCACCCGCGCTTCATTCTTCTCCTCCACTATCATATACACTATCATATCATAACAAAAAAAAAAAAAAGAGATAAAAAATGTACCCTACACACTCCATGTCTCTAGGATGGATCCAAAGCAAGGACGATCCCAAAACGCGCGGCAACCACGAACCCAATGTGAAAAGTAAAAATGCTCACGTTTTCTGACTCTTTCCTGGCTTCCGGATTTTCCACACTATTCTTTACTTTGCCTATCATCCATAAAAAAAATCACAAAGGCACGCGCTTAAATGCAGTGTTCGCTACAACTAACAATCAATATGCAACTAGCGATTTAAAATTGGTTCTCTGTTGTAGAACCCCTTGGTCCGAAGAAAACTTGAAGCCAGCACCTTGCTGTACATATTTGCGCCTTTGTTTTGATTTGCTATTTTATTTTGACAGAATATTGAGAGTGTGTTCGTGTGAGTTCATTATTGAGGGTGTATTATTAAGCTTGGGACCGAGCTTGGAACCGATGTGCTAGTACTGACTGAGCCAAGAAAAAATCGTATTTGTTCGGGACATACTGGTCTAAGAGTTAGTCTATGCTACAACCGCCGAATAAATACGAACGTTTTGAGGGCAGCCATCAGTGTCCGGGGAGACTACAGTTCGCAACCGGCACATTCTTTCACACTCCTTGGTCACTTCGTAGCGGCATCTATCCGGCACCTAATCGGTTTACCAGCGGATTCTGCGACGAATAAGTACGTTTTGGCCCTCGGCGAGACGGACTTCACGCGAAACCTGGACACCCCCTGTCGAACCGCGCAAGACCGAGCTTTTCTCGTCGACGCTATTTTTTCACTCCTTTCAAGGACCCACTGGTCCCACCCCGAAAAACCAACGCACTAAACCACTACAGAATGCGTTCCTCTCAAAGGAAGCCTTGACATTTCAAAACATTAGAAAATTGAAGAGAAAGAAGGAAAAATCTGACACCGAAAATTCAACACGTCCGCTCGCGCCCTTCGCTTACTTCGATGAGTCGTAAAAACCTCTAGTTGATAAGAGCAAAAATCTCAAAAATAAATCAATCAAGAAATGATCGAGATCCAGTGTTTAAATTTTTCGTGACGGTAGCCGTTTGTATGTACATTCGGCACAGTGCCAAGCAAGGTGCCAAGGGCATCGGATCTTGAATGAAGGAGGTAATATCGCCTGATAATTTTGCAACCTAGGATTGTTAATTCGTTCTTGGACTTGTAGGGATACTACCTTCAAACGATGGCCATCTAGGAAAGCTGTTCCGGATATTCCCGAAGGAAGAAGTCGAGGATTGTTCATTTTGGGATGATATACTGCTGCAGTGAAGGAAGATAACAAAAAATCGAGTAAACAGACTCTCAACCAATTGGGACACATAGAGGAAGAAAGAGACCATAATCCTCATGCTAAGGCTGAACGATTACCCTGGAAATCTAATCAGCCGACACCTAAACAACACGCAATGGACCTCTCGAGACCACAACAACAATCACCCGAACGATCACGTGGACCACTCAAACAATTTGACACGAGAGAGAACATACCTCTCTCTGGTTCATACCATCCATCACACCAACCATCATCAAAATTTTACGACGCGAGTACCAAGGATACCAGATATTTTTTTCAAATATCTGTGAAAAAAATTTGAAATGTCTGGGAATGTCTATAAAAGTCTGTTATTTTTTTTACAAAATTAGTTTTCATCAACGAAAAGACGTAAATAATAAGAGAGCGAGTTATGTCATTTTGGCTAAATGTGTGATTATGTAAACGTTTCTGCATCTTTTTCTTGGCTTGTATGGATTTGAATTGTATGTTTCCTCCTGAACTGCAGACAAAATTCTTCATGAACTTCTTGACAGTCACTTCTTATTTTCTTCGACATTCACGTTCAAGAACCCAATCTTACACTCTAGAAACATTTGGTAAGTTTTTTTCCTGATCATAGTTACTTTCTAAACTTCTGATGAGTCCCATCCTGAAGTACGCGGGAAATTTCCGCTTTGGGAAAGTACACTCCCGAATTTCTTGGAAAATCTTATTGAAGTTGTAAGAAGGTTCTTCCGGAACTTATGAGAAGTTCTTTTCTGAACTTTCGAGGGGAGTGTTCTTCTGAACTTCGGGGATGTTTGTCCCTGAATTTCTGAGAAGTTCCTGTTTGAACTACTAGAAAGCTCCCCCAAAGTTTCTTCCTGATTTATCAAAAGTATCTACCTGACCTTCTAGGATTTTCTGAACTTTGAGAAGTTCTCATTCTGAAATGCTGGAATGTTCGATTCGAACCTTTAGGGAAGCTCTCTAGCACTTCTGGGTAGTTCCACCTAAACTTTTGGTCTCTTCGGAACTTCTGAAAAGACCTCTTGTGAACTTCTGAGGAGTTCTTTACTGAATTTTTGGAAAAATTATTTCTTGATCCTTCAGGTAGTGCCCTCTCTCGTAAGTTTCTTTTTGTGAAATTCTGGGAATTTTATTCTTGAGCTTATTCTTTCCAAACTTCTAATTGGTCCCATCCTGAACTGCGACGACATTTTTATTGGAAAATTCTAGGAAAATTCCCTTAAATTTGTTCTTGAAATTTCTTCTGAACTTTTGGGAAGTTTTCTCCAAAACATTGAGGAAGTTTGTTCCGGAACTATTGGAAAATTCGTACTCACATTAGAAAGAAGTACCTCCAATGCTCCTGTAAAGATTCATTCTGTTCTCTCTAAAGAATTTTGAGAAATCTTTATTCTGAAAGTTTGCAATGTTCTCCTCTGAGCATTGCCAAATCTGCCTAGCACTTTCTAAGGATTTTTTTCCTGATATTTTGAGAAATTATAGGTAATTCTTCTGAACTTCCACGAAGTTCAATCTTGAATTTCTGGGAAGAACACCAAAGCCTCTGAAAAGTTCCTAACTTCAAAGAAGTCCTCTTCCCTCCACTTCGTCCTGAAGCTCTGATAAGTCCTCTCCTGATTCTTGGGGAAGTTCTGTCCTGAAGTTCCGGTAAGTATGATCTTGAACTTCGGTAATGTTCGGTTCTGAATTTTTGAAGGTTCTTCTTGCTTGAACTGCTTGCTCCCAATACTTCTGAGAAGTTTCTACCTGACCATCGGAGAAGTTTTTTTTTTCGAGGAAGTCTTTTCCTCGGAAATTATCTTCCTGAAGCTCTGGGAAGTCTTCTTCTAGACTTTCCAGAATGTACCCTAAATTGTGGGTCTTTTCTCTCTATTCTTCTTGGAATCTAGGACTAATTCAGGGATATATTTCTAAATCCCTAGTACAAATTTACTGAAATGATGCATTTAGTAGTACTTTGGAAAATTCAGAGTTTTTATCTCAATAGCTCAGAACTTTTTCTGTTGTTCTGTCCCCCGAGTAGCAACCATCTGGGCTTTAGAACAACAAACTCAGCAACCCCATTTTACGGTAAATTTCTTGACTTTCGTTGTGACTTTATGGCAAAGGACCAATATTACCATCGCTTTGACAATAATTTTTCATATGGGATTGAACACTATCATAAGTAGTCCATGTTACCTCGAAAAGGGCCTATACGATACTTATCTTCCGGCCCATTGTGTATTCAAGGGGCCCACCGCTTTCGTTTCTTCAAGGATTTCTACTTTATATGATACCTACGATATTTAAAAAAAATATTTCTTACCGTATCTACAATACTGTTCAGATCCTTGTACGTTTTAAATTCGAAGTTCAGAGAATACCTTTATATGGAATTTAGAAAATATTTCAAATGTCTGTAAAAGTCTGCAACATAAATAAAATGTCTGCTAAATGTTTGCATCGTTAGAAAAGTCTGCAACAAAAATGAAAAGTCCGCAAATTTACAGACATGTCTGTGAATATGGCATCCCTGGCCAGTACCCATCTGTCAATGACATCTATATAAGGTCTGGGGCTACGCACTGCTTGCTTGTATTGGAAGCAAAAATAATGTAAACATTGCTGAGCTGACGAGTGATGACGTAAAACTATTAAACTTTCTATTGGCGGGCATAGGTTCAGATAAAAAAAAATCGGTTTAAGCGTTAACTATAAATGCTGAATTGTGGAAATAATCATGAAACAAGTGCAATTGATTGAGCAGAAGCATTATCTCCCGATAACATGGATCATTTATGGTGAATTTAACTAAGGTAATTGAATTTTCGCCCCAATTAACTTTAAAACGCTCGGACTTGACAATCGAGCAGCGATATTGAGCTAATTTTCCATCATCGGTAGACTGCACTCAGCCAAATAATCTTAAGAATTTCATAAGGTTCATCTTATGAACGATGCTTTGGAATTTCATAAGGCTGGCTTATCAATAGATTTTGTTTCACACGACGTTGTTCTTATACGCCTTTAAGCTTTCCTGATTACAAGTGTTGATACATACTAGTGGGCTAGTGACTGGACCCATAACCTCAACATTCAAGGTTCGAATCCAGGTTGCTCCATATTTTTATTTTTTAAACATCAATATATTTCATAAGATAAATTTATGGAATTCATACTGAATTCTTATAGCAAATAATCATAATGGAATCTTATGAATATCAAAAGTTTATTTCGCTGAGTGTGGAATTGGTTGGAAAATCAAGTTTTTTAGCGCATACAATAAACAATTACGGAACGAACGAATCAAAATAAATAGTATGACGTAGCACTTTCCGAGCTTTTGTGTAGCAAAAAGTGCAGTGGGATTAGTATCATGAGCAAATTTTGCTCATTTCACTAATATTGTTGTGGCTGCTGGGTCAGACCTTATATAGACGTAATTGCCCATCTGTGACTGTGGGTACACGAAAAGAAAACAAGGTTAGATACCTCTACACTCGCGCAAAAGATCCGATATCAATGAGCCACCGCAACAATGTTATTTATCGGATACAATGTGACGATTGCATGAAGTATTGCATAGGGATGACCGGCAACCGCCTTGAACAAAGATTGTCAGGACACAAGAGCAATTGCAATCAGCCTGCTTGAGTGCCTGCTACAATCTGGACAATCCTATACAGACGAACCCGTGCTAGCACTGAGGGAAAAAACTGCGCTTCTTCGCGTTAAGTTCATTGCATTGATCACCAACATAAATTTTATTTTGGCACAACCCGTATTTTGGACCAAACATTCAAAAAGAATACATTGCCAATTTTTGAGATGATCAACATAATTAATGACAACAACAGTATCAACAAACGAACAGTCACAGATGGACCTTTAATTCAGAGCTGTACAGAATGGAATGTCTTCAAAAGCGACTATTGCCATTCATCAGATGCCAAAATGAACGTGTCATGTTTTGGCCAGACCTTGCAAGCTGGCATTACAGTAAAACAGTGCTACAGTGGTATGAGACCAACGGGATTCAGTTTATACCGAAAAAATTCAACCCACCAAACTGTCCCCAGCTCAATAGAGAGATTTTGGGCTATTATGAAGAGGAAGCTAGAGGAGAATGGCAGTGTCGTCAAAAGCACCAATGAATTGAGAACCAAGTGGAATAAGATTGTCAAAACGATGGATGAGCATAATGTGCGCCGGTTGATGAAACATATTCCGGGAAAAGTCCACAAATTTCTTCAAAATCGAGATGATTAATTTTTTTGTATTTTCCCTCTACACACTTAGAATATTTTACAGTATTCGGTAATTTTTTACTGAACTTTCAACAGCTGAACGTTCGGTAATTTGATTTACCGGATTTCGGTGAAATTTTACAGTATTCCGGTAAAAAAATTACCGGAACTTGTCAAATTTTACCGAATTCCGTTAAATCGGATTACCGAACTGTTCAGCTGTTGAAAGTTCGGTAAAAAATTACCGAACACTGCAAAATTTTCTAAGTGTGTAAAGCTTACATAAAGTTGAACATTTTTGTTAAAACAGAATACCATTTTGTTAACGTATATCCGATATTTGCGCAATAGTCTTTGTTCCAATTCTAACTGGGCCACACCTTAACCATGTAGATTCAAAATTCCATAAAGCAATGCACATCCTCCAAGGCACCCCCGCCTTGCTTCTCCATTGTTAATAAACAATGTTTCTTTTCAAAAAATAAATAAATAATAAGCCTTAAACACTATTATCAACGTCCGTCAGGACCTTAAACACCGCGAATAAATATTTTCCCAACTGGAAAGTACCAGCAGGTCGAGCAATTCCGAATAATTCGTATGTTATTTACCCACGAGCCTCCTGCCCCCTTTCAGAAGAGGAGAAGGGGTTCATGCTGCTGGCCGATATTTTCAACCTTCTACCTTTCCTCGCCCAAAGTCTCCTATCAAGAAACCATCGCAAAGAGTGAACAAAACGAAAAAAAAAACAGACCCACTACCTACCACACAATGTGTCATAGTTTCAGCAGCAACAATAATCGTGACGTTTCAGCACATAACTATAACGATATAAAGTATAATTATTGCAGTATAATGAAAACACGGACGGAGGTGAAGAAAGGCAAACCACCTCCATTCCGTACGTTTCGGTTTGCTGTTGCTAGCCACATCAGGGCAAATTGAGGCAGCAAAGAAAAAAAAGACGAGCGATGATCACAACAAACAGAACGAAAGCATTATTTGAAAACAGCACAAGACAGGCCCAATGTGAAAAAGGATACGCGGAATAAAACGGCACTGTCCTCGTCGACATCACCATTAGGGCCGGGAGGAATTGTGATACACTTTCCGGAAGAAAAAAAAAACTTTATTTCGACCAGTGTTGCCAGCTTCGGTCATGATGGTACGGTCGTGCCCCTTCGGACAGTTCCAATTGAATCTAGCAACCGTCATTGGCTACTTGCCCGGCCGTATTCAATGGCACCCGCGTCGAGGATCGTAAACGGTTTTGATACCTTTGCCTACACCTATATGCCACACACCACGCACCTCCTTTCGTTTATTTTGCGGAGAAAAGAGCGTGAAAATGAACCTTCACCTGAAAGGACGAGCGTGTGGAATCGGTTTTCCTCAAAAACGGGACTGGTTCTTCCTTTGATAGCTGATAACGATGACGACCGGCGCAATTTGGTTGATGATTTTTCGGTCAACTTGCGGACGAACGACCGGACGGACATGGCCATAATCGAGGCCCACTTGATTAGCCGGAACTTTTGACTTCGGAAAGGTTTTGATCCGTACCAAAAATATACAAATATAAAAAAAAGGGTAAGCGTTTTGGCTGAAATCGATGCTCTTATGGCAGCAATGATGGCATCGGGCGTGTTGGTGAACATGTTTTCCGATTGGTGGGGTGCGGCTTTGATGGGTTTTATGGTGGTTTTCGATGCTGAAATTGATGGTGCTGTACGAAGGAATGGCAGAGTATGACGTATGGTGCGGCCAAAGCAGAGGACCAGCCATTCTCGAGTAACGATTAGCAGTAATAGGAATATCTCAGCGAACAATTGATTAATTGCTATAAGGACGCTTAGACATTGAGAGTCCATTGAACAGCTGATGCTTGCTTCGCAAATGCTCAATAATCGTCGTTTTAAAATCAACCATAAATTGTATGTATATCTTATTCCTATAAAATAACCTTATACCAGAATCTATCAGTCATTGCACAGAGGGATTTTCCTATAAAAAGATGGACAAAATTGATGTTATGTATTTTTCAGTATTAATGGGTGTTTTTTTAGACGGGATGGAAACTCTGCAAACAGACTCTTGGAGAACTCAGGAAGTGGGGATGAGGGCGCCAAATCCTCAACTCATTAAAACCCACCCGTGCCTTGACCCCGGCCCTCCCCGGAACCACCTTTTGGTATTACTTCAGGGATAGGGCTAGTGTGTTCTACGCACCAACTATGTCCAACTACATAGGTCTTTAGTATTTAGCTTCGCCGACCTAACGCTGATGCGATCGAGATGCTCCTGGATCCAAGCAGGGTTCGGGACGTCTGGTGGTCTATCCAGATCGTCCGCGATCTCCCTACCCGACCACTTACGGTACCTGTTGAACCTCACGTCGTATGGTCGCTCCTCCGATCGAGAAAGCCAGGGCCAGGACCGGGGTTGGAACGTCTGGGAGTGCGGCATTATCCCACGGTCGTCCCTGTTCCCCATGTCACGACCGCTTACGACCTCCTGCCGGATCCCGTGCCGTATGGCGCTTCCACCGTTATAGTTCGTTTAGTTGTTAAGAGGAGCTTAACGTTTCCAGGGTGCACCGCGGGGAGACGAACTTTTTCCACACCCCGACACTTTTTCCCGATCTATGGAACGTGATATTGTCCACTGTACTCAGTTAGTCCCTGAAGGTGAATCTAATCTTCCCCGACGGAGGTTCTCCGAAATCATTACGCATTAACATAAGGCTATTGGTACCCAGGTTCATCGCGTTCTTCTCGAATTCTCGAGTTGTGCTCATGGACTTCTACCAGTGGGACCACTGTTCTTCTCACACAGGGCAGGCCCTAAGGGCTGCCTCAAATCTGGAAAATTCGAAAACCACTTGCTCCGGTGCTGCCTCCACATTACTACAATCTGGCCAGGTGTGTGAGGTTGCATGTCTGAACATATGTAGATATTTCCTGAATCAACCATGGCCAGACAGGAATTCGTCGCCAGACTCGGAATGAGCCAGTAAGTCCATCTACCGTGTGCTGCTGTGTTCCACTCCTGCTGCTGTAATTAGTGGCTAGCTCAGAGTTTACTCTTGGTTCAGCGTCGGCGCAAACCTTGCTTCGGAGGACCTTCGTGTACCCAACCAACAATGAGAATAATAGGCCGACCGGGCAAAAGGAAACCAAAGGGACTTTCGAGAAAAAAGGCACAAAATACACAAATTAGTCTTAATCATATATTTATATATTTTCTTAAAGGGATACATCGTTTTAAAGGGGAAGCGGGGGGGGGGGGCGAGGTTATGGTTGCATGCTGAAGAGCGAGAGAGAGAGTAACCTTCATGGATTGTCTGGTAGAATCGGTCTTCCGAACTGGCTACGTTGATAAACCGGCCCAGGTGACCGGCTCCATATGCCCGCGTTCCTGTCTTGCAGCAATTAAAAGCTTGCCGTAGAATAGTCCACCCTACTATCCACGTGCTCACCGACGGGGTGGTAGCCAATTGGATATTGGTCCCTAGTTAGCGGGGGCGATCCCACTAGACCTTACCAGAACCTCTCCGCCAAGACGATGGCTGCAGCTCATCCGTGACGAGTGGTTTGAATAAATAGTCAACTGGCCAACCACCAGCACGGAACTCGCCGGGTATCCGAGCCTATTGAAACCGCTTCCAAATAGTCACTTTCCGGTTTCCCACTCGAACGCTTCCTTTCTTCGCTCTACTTTTCTACTTCTATACGTTTTCTACGTGTATCGATTTTCGCGATCCAAAACCATCTCCTCGATTCACCTTCTTTCCTTTTTGCTAGACAACCAACTGCTTCTCTCCTCCTCTTCTTTCATACCTCTCTCGATCCCACTTTCTCTCTTTTCTCTCTCCTACTCACCTTTTCCGGGAATCACGAATGCCAACTTTGGCAATCCACTTGTCAATAGGTATCTGCCACACGCTCAAACAACCTCTCTTTCATTTGTATTACTGTCCCTTTTTTTTCTCATGGAAAATTTACCCAATTTCCGAAAACTGAGTAATTTTTCTGTGAGAAAAAAAGGGACAGTAATACAAATGAAAAAGAGGCTGATTTGAGCGTGCAAGATGCGAGCCATCGCTGAGGGGTTAATTACTTTGTTAAGGGGTTTCAATATTTAGTGCGATATTTACCGTCTTTTATTTACCTTCTTACTTGCTCTCCTTTGTTTTAAATGGCGCTGTAGTGTGCGTGCGTTCAAGGCCACTTAGCCTAATTTTCAGAAATTTGTAAGACCTCGGAGTAATACGGGATTTTGTATACTGAACCATCCGAAGGTACCGTGACACCTGTTCGATGGATGACCGGAAGAGATCCGGTCGTATTTGTACGGTGCGGACTGCACGAGTTGTTAAAGTAGTCAGAGAACGGATTAGACGAAAATCACAGCGCTCTGTACGTAAAATGGCCGCAGATCTCAATGTTTCGAGATCGTCAATGCACAATTTACAGCAAAATGACCTTCCGTTCTCTGCTTTCTCTGATTCCAAGCTTTCAAAAAAACGTAAGGTTCACGGAGTTTCGGAACCTTCCAAGCAGAAACGACTCGAAAGAGCAAGCCTGCTTTTGTCCCGGCACGGTGGGGAAGAATTTCTCTTTTCCGACGAAAAGTTATTCGTCTTGCAACAATCCCACAATGTCCAGAACGACAGATTGTGGGCTCTCTCTTCGAGAAGTGTTCCAGAGAGTGATAGGAATATTGCACGGTTCAAAAGTGCTGCGTCAGTAATGGTTTGGGGAAGAATTTGCAAGCGAGGCAAATTACCACTGGTTTTCATCGAAAAAGGCGTTAAAGTGAATGCCGTACCCAAGCAACACACAAAACATCTTTTTACAATTATTAACAATTGTTTGTTTTATAAATGTATTATGAAAGTATTGTAAAACATGTCTAGTTCGGATCGCTCTGGATCTCTCGTATTCTATACATAAATCTGACTAACGATTGATACCGAATATTTTTTTCACTGCTGAAAGTGATTTTAACTAACTCTAAGACCAGTAGGTCCCATACAAAAACGATTTTTTTTCTTGGCTCAGTCAGTACTAGAACATCGGTCCCAGGCTCGGTCCCAAGCTTAATAATGTGCCCTTCATAATGAACTCCCATGAACACACTCTCAAATATTCTGTCAAAATAACACAGCAAATCAAAACAAAGGCGCAAATATGTATAACAAGGTGCTGGCTTCAAGGTGTAATTCGGACCAAGGGGTTCTACAACAGTGAACCAATTTCAAATCGCTAGTTGCATATTGATTGTTGACTATACTGTAACGATATGTATTATCTTTTCATATCGTATTTATTATTAAATTATGTTAACGTTTATCGTAATGGTTGAAAAAATATTTTATGATATAACCAGAATTGAACGATACCATCTAAAGTAAAACCACAGAAAAAATTACTATTCACAAATTATTTACTGTATAATACACCGGAAATTTTGTTCGAGAAAAAGTCATTATTTGTATGGTAACGATACTTAACAACCTGTTAGTGTTATGGTATCTTGATCTTGATTTACCATAGCATATATCATCGACATTTTATCTTCAGTTTACAATTGTTGGAAGATAACTTGAATAATTATGAAACGATAAATGGTATAATTCATTTAAAATACTTGTTTATTCGGGACTGCAAATCTCGTTCAGGGCTGGTGCCGAGAAAATTTGACCGACTTTTAAGAACAAGAATGAATGGCCTCCCAGTTCACCAGATCTGAATCCCTTGGATTGATCCGTATGGTCATACATGCTGGCGAAGGTAAATGACCACAGGGCGTCTAATATGAACCATCTAATATAAACCGTAATTAAACGCATTTGGGACAAAATGCCGACGGAAGTCGTGTGTGCTGCCTGTGACGGTTGCGACAAACGTCTGGAGCTGGTCAAGAAGGTTAAAGGCGGTGTTATTCCAAAACACACGCTGTAGTTGATCAGTATTATATTGCAATATAATGGGTAAAGTTATCAATAAAATCTGGATTATCGATTTGAAATAAATAGAGTTTTGTTTTGTATGAGAATATATTGGACATGGTGTACGAAGCCAACGGTGTCACTTTCGTACCCAAGCACATGAACCCCCCTTCCCAACGCACCGGATCTAAGGCCCATCGTTAAATACTGGGCTATTATGAAGCAGGCACTACGGAAGCACCCCAAGGCGATTAAATTTGACGAAGACATGAAGACATAAAGACTGTATTCGATGAAATTTGGACACACTAAATAGGTGACCAAAAATTTACCTTGAGCCCGATTCTTTTCAGACTTTCTGGAAATAAAGTACTACTAAATGGTTAAGTTTTGACATCATTGGTTTATTGAACCTATTCTCCCAACCCAAATGCCCGCACCTTTGCCTTGACCCCTTTCATCAAATTTTGGGCAATGATAGGACCGACTTGCTTACTTACTTTTAACCACACTTTCTTTAGTTCAAGTTCATTTTCTATCAGTTTTGGAGTTTTAACGAGCTTTGCCTTCATGATTGCCCACAATTTTTCAATTGGGCGAGTTTCCGGAGTGTTTGGAAGGTTGACGTCTTTTGGTACAAAACTACATTATTATCTTTGTACCAGTCTAAGACGGGCCGGGCATAGTGGCAAGATGCCAAATCCGGCCAAAACAGTGTCGGGCCATCGTGAGATCTCAAAAAGGGCAGAAGTCGTTTTTGGAGGCATTCGTCCTTGTAGATTTGTCCGTTGACGGTCTCTGAGGTGATAAAGGGCTGACTCATTTTGCCACATCTGCAGATAGCTTGCCAGACAAGGATTTTTTTGGCGAATTTCGACAGTTTCTTCTTCCGTACACTCTCCGGAACGGCCAACTTAGAGGTGGCGACGTAGTGTTCCTGTCCTGGCATTTGTTTGATGTCGACTTTAATGTAGGTCTCATCGTCCATCACAATGCAGAACTATTTTGTGAGCCACTCCCTGTACAATTTTCTAGCACGAGTTTTGGCCACCGAGTTTTATTTATCGCTCCGGTTCGGTGCCTTCTGGACCATGTACACATGTTATCCAGAACGTTTCATTGTTTTCTGCACAAAATAAACTGAAACTTTCGCCTTTTTCGCAACATCCCTGATCGAAATGTTGGGATGACGCTTAAATTGGTTCAATACCATCCTGGCCTTCTCCGGATTTGATGTGCCACGTTGTTTGCCACTACCATTTTTCCGCTTGGTTGTCTTATGGTCCTTGAACGTTTTGATCACATGAGATACGGTTGAATGTGCTTTTCCGAGCTGTTTTCCGATCCATCGATGAGAAGCGTTTGGGTTTTCGAAGTGAGTGCCCAAAATTTGTTGGCGCACTATTTCTTCATTCGAAGCCATCACTGAAATCACTCGACCGATTTTCACGAAACTCATTAAACAATTGACACAACACAATGAAATACATTCAGTTAAAATTTCAATAATTTTTACCCACACGCTTAAAAGTTACGAACAATTGCGTGTGTCCAAATTTCATCGAATACAGTCTTTATTTAAGTTGAATGAAATAAATATGCCAAAAGCTTACTAATGGATTATATTTTATTGTTTGAAAATTTGAAACGGTTCGGTCAACTTGGTAATATTCTACCACGTTTTTTTTCGTGATGCAATTTGATGAGGCACACCCTTTACAATAATATAAAATAACATTCAAATGTATTTCCGACCATGAATCTTATTGTTCATGAATCAGATAAATAAAAAACACACATTGTCAATGCAATAGATTTACTATTCACTCCATATGTAAGGATTTTCATCAATTTTGAAACAATTCAATTAATGGTAATTGACTCAAATTTGTTCTGAAAAAATTATTGTTTATAGAGTTAAGACATAACAACCCCTCTTTTATATCGTCGATGTCTCAATTAACATAAGATTCTATTGTGGAAATAATAAATCCTATTGTCATATCATCGCTGTAAACAATACCATTAATTGTATATACTATAGGTATGGTTACTATACATTTTTTTGTAAAGCTATGAGATTTTTTTCGGGTGTGTTGTTCGAGTGGACTTAGACGTTGGACAGTTTGAATTGCTGTCATCGACGTTTTTCGAATTTCTGCTTATATTGTGTTTGAAGGTCAGGACCCTGTCACAGCCTCATTGTGTGACCAGTTTCAAACACTTGAGTTTGTGTACTTCATCTTTGTGTTTGCAAAGTCTAATAATCTTCGAGACTAACTTCGGCACATGTTTCTGTTACGATTACACTAGTTTATTCTAGGAGTAATATTCTAGGAGTAATAGTTTTGACGATTTTATAAGCGATTTTTTTTTTGAAGATTTGTAAAAAAAATGTGCTAAACAAATGATTAATACCAGAATAACGTCAACAAAAAATATATTGCATGTTATAGCCAAAAAAAAAAATAGCAAAATTATGGCTCAATGGTGAAAATCGGTTGAAAAATTAGGAAGTTTGGTTGGTCTTTGGAAAAAGTGCAGAAATACTGGAAAAACAGAAATTTGAAAGAAATACGCCCATCTCTCTCTCTCTCTCTGGATTTTCAATGACATGTTCACACCTATAGTCATGAAGAGCACGGAGCTCTAAACTATGTACATGAAACATGGGTAACTTTATAAGTTATTTTTAGATTTAATATTACCTATTTTCTTATAGTTTTCCAGCAAATTCTCAATAACTTCAACATGGTCCGCACTTTTAGAGTTTCCTAAAAAATGCGTAAAAACCTGTCGAAATGATAGCAACGCATCTTGCTCATCAGAATCCAAAACTGCGAAGAAATGTTTGTCCTCAGTAAAAAAAAATAATTGAAGAACCCACGAAAACACCGTCCTTAGTATTTGCATCCGATATGTTTGGGAATACTGATTAGAGATATTCAAATGCAGGTCCATTCTTTTCCAACGCTTTTACAAAATTCATGAAGAGTCCAATTTTTATATCTAACGGTGGGAGAATAATTTGATCTTTATCCACGAGAGGAACACATTTCAAGTTTTCTTTCCCAAGAATCAAACTTGAACATACTACTCCTTACGTGCTCGGCTGTCCCAAAGCACATGTATTTTTTGTACCCCTGTTGTAACCCAGTCAACATGGTAACATCCTTAACATCAGAGCAAATCTTCCAAGAGTGTTGCTTATAATTTATCAAATTCAACAGCAGCGGAATTGATTCATACGATTCCTTCATGTTAACAGCTTGAGCCAGCGGTATCGAGGGTTTCCTGTTCCCTTGATGCAGTAAAACAGCCTTCCAGCTCAGTTTACTGCTGTCTATAAACAAATGCCATTCACTTGGAATGTGATGCTCCGCAAACTCTTCGGACAAACCGTTTACATCTCGGCAAAAACTAGCGTTATTTTGTTTGGAGAAGTATTTAGCGAATTGTTCATCACGATTTCTGTAGTACGAAATTGTCACACCAGGCTCTAATAAAAAAAATCTTTTAAGGGTGATACAAGTAGTTCAGATTTCTGTTTCGACAATTCCAAATCACGTACCAAATCATTGAGTTCTGCTTGGGAAAATAATGATGATTTTGTTTCAAATGCTGTGTCGCTTTGATCTGCATCCTCGTTAACCAGCTGGGTAGTATCTTCAAATTAAGACTCCCTTTTTCGTTTTGGGCAAATAGGGTACCGGTTTGAATTCGAATGTGGAGTTTTTCTACGGAATGCACATCAGCATACTGCACCGACTTATGGCGGCCATGTTGTTGAGCTTCGGTGAGGCAGAAATAACAATCCGTAGCATGACAAAAAGCCTCATTCCAAATAACAGGTTTATCAAAGTATAAATAGCGGCTTAACAGTGACAGAAATGAGAATATAACAAATTTGAATGGGACCAGTGGTAAGCCATACATATCTTTTACCTACTATCCACCTAGCCAGGCATGTTTTGCACGAATAACACAGAATGGTAATCAAAATCATACGTACAAAAAATGAAGCAGAGGAAAGGACTGAAGGCGTACAAAGTGAAAAAAGTGCTCAAACGTGATGGCAAGCCAAATTTCACTGCCAAAAGTCGGGCTGAAGAGGTTGACACCATTTTTTTGCAAAAATTATCTTGTCTCATACAGGGTGCGGCAGAAAATAATGCGAAAATTTGTTCTATTTCTTTCAAATCCCATTTTCAACTAATTCAAGCTATAATATCAACATTTTCAAGTGCAGTTATCTTTATAAAGTCCTTTTAAACAAATGTATTCAAAGTGTCCTCCATTTTTATTGATAACATCCTCGTGCCGACGCCGGCAGCCAGAGCATGCCTTTCGGACGTAGTCCTCCGACATTGACTGCCCTGTGCGTGTTATGGTTGACTTCAGGGTTTTTACACTAGGGTGTGATGTTTTGCAGGCTCGTGCTTCAACATATGCCCAAATCGAATAATCCAACGGATTAAGATCTGGACTTCTAGAGGCCACAAATCCTTCGGCCAAAACTTCATGTTATCATTCAACTGTTGTTGGGTTCGATTGCACAAGTGACACGGCGCTCCATCCTGCTGTAGGACAACGTTTTGGTCCTCGGAGAAGTTGGCCTTCACCCAGGGAAGCACTTGGTCCTTGAAAATACCGATATACACTTCGGTATTGATTTTAACTCCAGCATCAATGAAAACAGGCGGCATTTTCAAACCGTTGGACGCCACCAAACCAAACATCATGACACCAGCCGGATGTTTGGTTTGAAATTTGAATTTCAGTTTTTCCGGAACGTTCTCCATTTTCTGCGGTGAAATTAGCATTATCATATCGGTGAAACATCCCTTGGAACGAGTCACTCGTAGTTCCTTGACCCGGTCCGTAATCAACTGGTGTTTTACTCTGGCTCTTGAAGATGCTTGCAGGTCTTCTTTGATGATTCTCCGCATGGATTTCTCCTAAATATTGGCTTCCTTTGCAAGTTTTCTTATGGAACGCACCGGGTTGCGAGCAATTTTTGCACGAACCGATTTGAACACGTTCAGCGTTCGTGCAAAGCGCGGACGTCCGTTTCCCGGCTTCCGCTGCTTAGGACCAACCTGCATGGACTTTTTTATGCGGTAAACTTTTGCAAAATGGCACCCTACCACCTTGGCAATCTCTTTCGGCTTCTTCTGGGCGAGCAACAAACTGGTGATCTCTTCTTTCGCGAACATTTTGACGAATTTGCAATAAAACAAATAGAATGTTTGAATGCAGCACTTGAAAGTAGACATAAACAAATACACTTTCGACAGAAATTAGTCACTAGCTACACGAATTAACCCAATACTCTAGTTGGAACATTTTCACATTATTTTCTGCCGCACCCTGTAATGGACGACGAAACATACCTTCTCGAAGACTTCAACCAGCTTCCAGGTATGATTTTCAAACCGTAATGCAAAGGAACGCCGTTGCCGTGCATTTTTGAAAGGTGTCCAAGTTCTCGAAGACATATTTGATCTGGCAGGCCATATGTAGATGGAGCCGAATCTAAAAGTTTCGTCTCTACCGGCACTATCAATTATTTACCATTTTTACCAATTAATTACCATTTATCAGAAACCACGACTCTTCAGCTCTGTGTTGACCAGATTTGGCCCTTTGCCGCTTTGCGAAATCCGTCCTTGACTGGTATAAGGTACAAGAAGGCGTTCCAAAAACAGGCAATCTACCAAACTGTCCAGAACTTCGCCCAACAGAGAAGTACTGGGCTCCAGTTAAGCGGAAACTCTTCGAAACTAAGAAGAAAGCAAATGGTACCGATGATTTCAAGAGAAGATGGAGAACCGTCACGGTGAGCGTATCTGAGGATGCCGTACGGAACCTTATGGGGGGTGTACCAAAGAAAGTTCGAGAATTTTACAGAAAGAAGGAATAACATCTTAATCAACTGTTTCTTATGAAGATATAACTCTATTATTGTGAAATGCGCAATCGGTTTTGTTGAATTTAGTGTCAAATATTTTTTGGTGAATAATGTGATTTAGAGTAAATTCGTTTTGGAGTGTACATGTTAGTTTGACAGATTGACAGATCCGGGTCATCTGGCTTATTGGTATTCGTGAAATGTGGAAATGTATAGTGGTGTTTGTGTTTCGTCTCAATGTTTTCCTTTTTACACGGAACTGCTGATTATGGTGATGTCAAACTATCAGCTCACAGTATGGAATGTTATGGTAGATTGACGTCATCACCCACGTGCTCAGCAAAGTTTACAATATTTTTGCTTCCAACACAAGTAAACTGCTCGATGTGCCGGACCTAAGCTGAACGACATAGACTTACCACCAGGTGACGACTCCGCCCTACGTCAACAAATTAAAAAAAAGCAAACCATGCGCGATAACTATACACTGTTAATAAAATTATAGCATTGTATTGACAGTTTATGATATCATAATACCGTATATTATAATTTTATTATTTTCACTAATACTCATAGTATTGGCATTAAAACAAATGCAAGATTAAGTTGTCTCCCTCCTTGGGACTGGCTCTATGTCATACACAGAGAAAAATCTTGCAGTAAGAACTACTATTTTAGCCGACTATGTCTATTTTAAAAACTAAGGTGTGGCCCAGTTAGAATTGGAACATAGACTGTTTTGTATATTTTGTCTTCTTCTTTAGCATTTCAAGCTTATTGCTTTCACAATTAGCTTATTGCTTGCTCACAACTTAGTGTACTGAATGCATTTCCGCAGTTATTAATTGAGAGCTTTCGATGCTAGTTACCATTCTTGCATTAGTATGATTGTGTGGCAAGTACAATCATACCCTATGCCCAGGGAGTTGAAAAGTTTTCCTTTACGAAAAATTCCTAGACCAGACCAGGAATCGAACCCAGCCACCTCCAGCATGGTGTTGCTTTTTAGCTGCGCCTTTACCGACTGAGCTAAGGGAGGACCCCGCATATTTTGTATATACATTAACAAAACAGTATTCTGTTTTAACTAAAACGTTCGACTTAATGTCAACTTTAGAGAGAAAATACAAAAAAATCATCTCGATTTCGAAGATATTTGCGGACCTCTCCCGCAATATGTTTCATCAACCCGCGCACATTATTCTCATCCATCGTTTTGGCAATCTTATTCCACCAATTTATTGATGCTTTTGACAACACTGCCATTCACCTTCAGCTTCATCTTCATAATAGCCCAAAATCTCTCTATCGGTCTGAGCTGGGGACAGTTTGGTGAGTTGAGTTCTTTCGATATAAACTGCTGAATCCCGTGGTTTCATACCACTGTAGCACTGTTTTACTGTAATGACAGCTTGCAAGATCTGGCCAAAACATGACAGGTTCATTGAGTGATCTGATGAATGGCGGTATTCGCTTTTGGAGACATTCCGTTCTATACAGCTCTGAATTAAATGTCTTATCAGTGATGAAAATCTTGGTCTTCCTACCGCAGCTATAGATGTCTTGCCAAATCATGTATTTACGTGCAACTTTATCTGCAAACACAAAATTGAATTTGGCATGAACTTCTCCCCGAGCCGTAGCCAAGTAACATTTTTGTCCCGGTAGCTGTTTGAATCGAGGGGGCTGCAACTCCCACGATGAGCGTTAGATAAAGCTTCCCTGGCATGACAATTCCCACGATGATGACGATTTTCTTTCTGCTGAAAGCATTTTATGCGATTAGCATGATCAATCGTGATGAGAGCGCGATGACGATGCGATCAGAATAAAAATTATCGCTGACAGAATGGAACTGCTCGAAAAATTTGACAACCAGAACTGCCAGAAATAAAATGACATTTCTCGGTTCCAAATATATAATCGGTAAAATTTTCTCCTGACATCGCAAGAAAATCGCAGTTTTCAATATCCATGCTTCGGATATTTTTTCATTGCCTTTTCTGCGTTAGGCCGCCAGGTGAGTCGACGTAAGTTCCGTGTTCGTGTAGAAGAAAATTGACAGTTTTCTCAAGAGCACCATACCAACCCACATTAAAAACATGGTCGAATGGGCAGGCTTCATAAACCAGCCCCTGGAAGACCTCACCGAAGAGCAAATCAGCAGAATGGAGGCCGGTATATGTTGATTCCCAGAGCTCGTGAACCTCCCTGCAGGAAACCTAGTATTACGGAAGTATAGAGGAACCAAAAGATTTTAATTTAATGAGTGGAGGGAGAGAGCCTTGCTGATAAAAATTGTGGAGGCTGTGAGAGCAAAACGAATAGGAGATGCCATGGACAAACTTGCCCTAATTAGTGTGCCTGTATTAGTAGAGTGACGACACTGTCAAAATTGGAACCGAAATTTTCTGTCAGTGTCATTCCAATCGAGCAGGCGACCTGTCAAAAGCGTGTGAACAAAAAATAATTAGTGTGCCTGTATGAGTATTCAGTATCAATATTCAGTGTTGTCAACTCAGAGCATCAGGGATGCCAAATTTGTTATTTTCACAGGGATGACATGGCGTCACTCTACTAATACAGGCACACTAGCCCTAATAACTAGGATCCGTGACTACTTCGACTAAATAGAAATCAGAGTACCATGCTTTATGCTTTATTTAATACGAAACCATTATCAGAGTGATAACAACCTGTCAGATTTTAATACATGAGACAGAAAACATATAGGAGCATAGATATAAAACAACATCCATGTAGAAGCAGATGATACTAGTGCATTCATTCGTAGGCAATCTTTAGGGACGAAACCAGCAGAACAGTATTGGAATTTACTTATTTATAAACAAATGTGGCTAAAGCAGAACGTTTTTGGAATCGGAACTCTTTCTTTATTACGCATTTATAATTCGTGTTTTTGTCACATAAAATGCTACAGAAACAATGGTACTTGTATGGTAATTGTAGTGATTGTTGAATCTACGACAACCGTTACACGAGATACGCAGATTCAAACTTGACAAACTAAACTCATTCGATAGTCAAGCGAAGATAGTAATGATTCTGTTTTAGCACCGAAACAAACGTAAACAAAACTACTGATTTTGTTTCGAAAAACTTGCTTGCTTGGATTCACTTGCTCGAAATAATCAAAACAAATTTCGACACTGTTGCCAGAAAAGAAAAGGGTAGCTCGAATCAGGGTTGCTACATGCACAGATTTATCTGGAATGACACAGATTTTTTTCATTTTTTTCATACAGATATCTGTATGTAAAGACGAAAGATTTTTGAGAAAAACCAAGATTTTTAAGATTTTTGGCAATTGCTTGTCCGCTCAAAAACTTCAAATTCAAAATATGAGTAAAGTTTAGGATTCAACTATTTAACAATACTACTTTCAGTGTGCTGTTTTGGGCCCACAAAGCAAAATAAAACATTTCACACTGACACTACCGTGACAGATCACAATCTTAAATTCAATTTGTATGTGTGCCCCCAAATGATGTATAATATTTTTGAGATAATTATTGAAGAAAATTTTATAGAATTTCTCAAAGATTCTCAGACATTGCTTTAGATATTCCTTCTGGCGTTTCTATAGGTGTTCTTCAGACGTTCGCAAGTATTCTTCCAGGGATTCTTTCAGGAGTTTCTTCAGGCATAGCATCAGTAGTTTTTTTTTTAACTTTCTTGTGATAAAATATTTGGAAGAATCCCTGATTTTTTAAAGATTTGCGATTTTAAAGGAATCCCTGGAGGACACCTGAAAGAGCTACACAAAATCTTACGATTATTCTTGAAATAGTGCTTGATTAAAATTCTTATTTGTTGGAGAAATCTAAGAAGATTTGTGTGCATGAATTCCATAATCTCATATAGTTATTTAAAATTTTTGGAATGGGTTTTTTGTAAAATTATTTTTCAAATCTTGTCAAGGTTTATTACAATTAGTTCTCCAGATATGGCTTCAATATTTTTTTCAAGTATTCCGCTGGAGAAGTGTTTGTTTCAATGTTCAAAGTTGTTTCTTTCAGTGATTTCTACAAAAGTACTGTTCGTCTAATTTAGAAGTATTTTTATGCATTTATGCAGAAAAATTTTGGGAAGTTAGAATTTTTTTTATTCCTTTATTATCGAGATTTTCAGCCCTGGGCTGGTTCATCTCCCGTTGTAGTCACTCAAATACCTTTTGGGTAGTTTCGTAACTTGTCCGAGGCTGAGATTCGAACTCGTGACTTTGGCGTGAGAGGTATGGATGCTAACCACTACGTCGGGGTCGCCCCAGTTAGAATTATGTTCTTGATTGTAATTTTTGCTATTCGAAGCATAGTTATTTCGAAGGTAATTTTTTGTTAGCTTTAATATTATCTTGCAATGCGCAAACCTATACATATTTTGCGCATTTAATAAACAGTTCCAGATCAATTACAAAAAAAAGGTTTGTGGGCTTTGGATAAGGTGGAACTTAGGTAGGTAATAATGAGTTCTGACCGATCCGTCAAGATGCTGCTGAAACGTGACTGTCCTGATTTGATAATTATCGAAAAACCTTGCCACTTTTTGGCTCTTTAAGCAAGTAAGGCATGCAGAAATCTGGAAGTGTACCTGGAACAAATTATGCGATATATCTGCAGTTACTTGTACTGCAACACTAAATGACCCAAGAAATTCCAGAATACACAGTTCTGCATCCGTCTACCACCAGATGGCTATTGTTGGAGTCAGTTTTAAAATGGAATATGGAACGGTTTTCGGAGCTCGTGTTGGTCTTCGCATTCTAATCCAACTGAGACAACGGTTTGATTGTTGTCATCATAATGAGCCGATGACGCAGCCACTTATCCACTTCTTAAACTAAGTATTGCCTCCTATCAACAAAGCGAATCGTATATTCCAGTCAAAAGCTACGGAATTCCTGAAAATGCAATCCTGCAATCAGCTGAAGTCTCGCTGATGGTGCTCCTTGCCAATTTTCGTGAGGATGATTGCCTAAAACACCTGACGGATTTATGGGTTTCAGATATCGAGAAACATCTTCGTAAGAAGTTGAAAATATACATCGGTGTTGCTGCAGGAGAAATGCTTAGATCCGGAATGCTCGATGATACAAGGATGGAGGCTTTTTACTCGATCTGCTGTGCTTTGTAAACCGAATGAAACAGATCATTAAGCGCTTTGATCTTAACGATCCAGTTCTGACTCCAGTACTGCATCGAGCATTGACCCCAAAAAGTTGCGCCCTTTGAAGGAGTTCAACTCGATTATTGAACGATATCCAAAATTCTTTGAAAGCGACGGTAACCGTTTGCACTGACAACAAGGTGTAAGAATCAGAAGACTTGTTGAAGAAAACGTCTGTATTTCAAACGAGCAGCTGGGAAGATAGCTTTTCACTTGCTAAGAAAGTTCATTGCGCATTCTTTTGAAGAAGTGGAGTGACTATTCTCGCAATACAATCTGAATAAGTCGAAAATCCGGAACCACCTGAGTACGGACATCATGGATGCCAAAGGAGGAAAGGAGAAGTTGATCAGCTAATATAAACATAACAACTAAGTTTTAAATTCAACAAATTGATGTACACGCATCATAACAATGGTTTATTGTTAATTCCATTCCGATTTTGTTCACCTATCTTGGAACTTTAAGTAACCAAAACAAACACCATATCATACACCAGAGCTGGTAAATCTCACGGCCATCATTTGACAATGAAAAAATAGGGAATCTCACTGTCACGAAAAGAAATGAACTATCATGAGATTTCTTGTCATTCTAACACCATCATGCAGTCATGAGATTTTGTCTCATGCGATTTTGTTTTACAAATTTCTAAATAATGTACCTAAAACTAGCCAAGCAATAATATGTAATCGACAGAGTGGACGTTTTATTTCAAGTTATGTTATGAAACTTACAATTATATCAACAAATATGTTTGTAATAGCGATGACCAAAATGTTTGTAATAGCGATGACCAAAATGCTGTCACGTGCTGTCATGACGAAAAATTCGATGAGATTTGAAAGAAAATCTCCATCATCGTTTTCTCGCCGGATGAGATTTTCAAACGTAGTTCGGTAAAAATAGTAGGTCATTTTTCATTGAAAATGACATTTGCCAGCCCTGACCATATGATTCATTATCATATGATTACTGCCCTGTCAGAAGGGCTTAAGTGCAATGATCGATTTCCCTCGAGAACATGAATCCCTCACATACTGATCTGTTTTCCTTTTTCAAAGCACAAAATATGAAATAAAGATTTTTATCAAGATTTTTGCAGTTAAACACAGATAAAAAAGATTTTTTCGGCAAAAATAAAAGATGGAAACGAAAAATAATGTGGTAACCCTGGCTCGAATATGAATTTCATAGCTGCCAGACATCCATAACTTTGCTCGCGATTCGAGTATGTAACAATCGGTTGCGATGAGACGCGATTACGCGATTAATTTCGCGATACATAATGCTGTTGCGATTAATTGCGATAGTGGAAGCGATGGTTTTTGTGTGTAAATTTGATAAGGATTTGCAGCGATCAATGTGAAATCGCAAAGTGGCGTACCCCTCGCTTTACATAGGTTTCATCATCCATGGGGAGACAGTCATTGAATTTTGTCAACATCTGATCATTTTCTGGCACGGATTCTGGCCCCATTGTTCTGCTTTTGATCCCTATTTGGTTGTCTTCAGGCACGGTATGACTTGAAGCCTTCCCGAAGACGATTCCGTTGGATGGTACTGCGTGCGGCGCGTGTTTGCGCTTAATTTTACCCTCGAAATGGTAGTTTTTACAGAAGATTTTTTTTTTACGTGCAGTGATTTTGAACCAACTATACATGGGCAAAATGTCAGTTAAAAATAGTTGATTCAACATTATATAATGTCTCAATAGTCTTTGTAGCCATGACCATAATCAAGAATGCCATGAACATGGTGAATTCGACGCTTTTCATGGCTAGCTATCATAGCCATCTAGACCATGATATAATTGTCGATAAGACCATGGAATTATTCGCTGTGTTCCCTAGCTTTCAGTTTCACCCTTTTGGCCAGCTTTTCCGCCCGAAAACTCCGCTGTGCATTGGCAGCAACATAGTCACAACACCACGCCCGAGCCAGCAGCAAATAGGTCGTCCGTGGTCAGTGCTAAACTATCAAATCTCTTGAGTCCCGCGCATTTACATACATTCCCACGTGAAGCCCCGAGCTGTAAGCCAGCCATCGCTGCCTTCTGGAGTGGCTGCAATAAATCAAAACACACGGGAAAGAGGAGGCAGGCATTTGCACTAATGAAACACAGAAAAACAAATAGTCATACACTCACACGAACACACACACCGGTGGAAGGTGGAAACCGCAGCTCTAATCCTTTTGTCGTTTTGCCGTTTCGTCGCCCGACCTGCCCTTCGACCCGGCCGAGGTGGATTGCCTGCTTCTGGAATGTTGCTCGACCCGAAACGAAGCGGCTAATTCTTACAATGCAGATTTTAACGCAAATGTGGTTTTTATATCTACTTGGCATGACTAGCGACAATATATAAGGAGGTGAAATAGAATGGTGGAATTATTTAAATATTTCAATAAATTAAGACTAGCGTATTTATCTAGTGTGGAAATACCTAAGCAACCGGGAAGAAACACTGCAGGCTTCCCCCGTCGGGTGCGGGAATTGTCGTCCGAGGGGGGTGGGGAATTTCCGCTCGTTTGGGTACTTTTTTTCGCCCCTCGAGTCGGGATTGCACTGAGACAGGCTCGTAAATATTTATCTGTGTTTTGTCGTATGGAAGGGCCAATCGTTAGGTGCTAGGTGCGATGAGCCAATTCGTAGCAGGGAGTGATTTATGACTAGGGAAATTGAGTCGAAAATAGATTGAGTGTCATCAAAAGGCACGCGAGGATTTTGGGAGAGAACAGAAACATGTTTATTACAGACAAATTAGTGTGCACAATATGCAAGAAATCCTAATCGAAGCATGCCACGTCACCACATCCTAAACAAGCAATCGAATGCAACGAGTTTTAATTAATCCTATCAATGGTAGGAAACCATGATTAGCAGTGCCGTGTCGAGATGACAACCAAGCCTACTGGGTGAAAGGCGATCCTTTGCTGATTGAGCGGAAATGCTCAACATTATCGGCAATTAAATTTAATAGAGACCGGAATCAAACATGAACACAATCGACCCTGCTGAGGTTTTGCCGTGCGTGGCAAAGCAGATTTCCGATTCCTTCCACTACCCACCGCCCACAATTCGATTCTCATTCTAACCTAGTTATGAAACGGCCTTAGCCCACCACGACTGCTTCTGACCAGATCTGATGAATAGTTAATTCGATACGATTTTCCCTTTCTCGTTACAGACCGTAGTTTTCCTAGTGGCCAATGCACAGCCCGAGATCATGCCACATCATCCTTCTGCTCCGGACGGCTTCTGCAAGATGACCGGTTCCACGCGGGCGGAGGTGATGCAGCGGTCCGCCTGCACCGAGTTCCTGCAGGGCCAGATGACCTCGCCGGCCGTTGTCCAATCGATCAGGAGGCGCTCCGGAAGGGCGAGGAGAAGCACTTCGAGATTCTGTACTACCGGAAGAATGGTAAGTGTGCATGCACGGGATGCAGGGCGGGATTAGATGCTCTTAATTAGAAACAGCCGGCCGATGTCTTATTCATTCACTGGCGATGACTGCGCATACAAATTTAATGAAGATGAGGTTGAGATTCCGAACGATTTACGAACGGGTTGACGGGTTGACGGGTTGACAGTCGTGATCGGTTCGTGTCGTTTATAATTGATGGTTTTTGTCAATTATCCGATGTTCAAACTTTTAATTCTAGCTTTGTTTTTACTGAGAACTATGTCAGGTTTTGAGCGTTAATAATGTTAAAAACTGAGAAAGTTATCAAAATATTTTCAACATTTTCGCACAAATCGATGGGAAATAACCACATACTATGTATTGAAAAATTCATGAATATTAAGCCTTGTCTTAAAAACTATATTAACCCCGTCAGGCCTAAGGGGTCATATATGTATGACCCAAAAAGGAAAATGGCTGCATAAAAGCGTGAATAAAAGTGTACACTGTCTTCGGCTTTTGTTCTACATAATTTGTTCTACCATCAATTCTTCTATCTGGGAAATATACAAAAAAAAAAACATCCGAGTCTAAGACCTAATTGACGACCTAGAACATCCTGAAATGGCGACCTAGAACATCCTGAAAAATTGAGCACTTCAGGAAAAACTAAATAATTGCCTTATTAAAAGTCAAGACCGTATTATTAAATGTGTGGTGATAAAATATTTGGTGATACGCAAATATATTTGTGTATTTTTCTGGGATGGGTTATCCAAAATGTACATGAGCTCAGAACTTCAAAGCGACAGTTGTAACGGTAACAGTAGATTAGGATATGTAGTCAAACACATTGAATGAACCATTTGGAAGATCAACAATCATTGTTTGATAATTTTGTGATGTTCTAGGTCAATAAAACTGTCCTTGAGTTTAGAACTTAAGATCTACTGTAGTAACTATAGCTTTTTGGGCGATATAAAGTATCTCTACGTATTAAACCATATTCAGTGAATATTTTAGAACATCAACAAACATTACGAAATAAACTGGGATGGTCGCTGTCATCCAAACTATCCTTAAGTTTAAAACAATAGATCCACAATTGTAACAGTAGGTTTTTGGAGTTTGCAAAAGATCTATATGTATTTAAAAATATCCAATAAATAGTGTAGAAGGTGAACAGGCAGAATGCGACCTTCTTGGGATGTTCTAGGTCATCCAAACTGTCCTTAAGTTTAAAACATAAGATCGATAGTTGTAACAGTAGCTTTTTAGGCTACATAAGGTGACAATATGTATTCAACCATATTCAATGAATCTTTTGGAAGGTCAACAGTCAATATTTTATTACTTGGTCATCCAAACTGCCCCGGCTTTCAGAACTCAAGATTTACAGTTGCATCAGTAATTTTTAGGTAATAAAAAGTTACATTAAATATTGAAACACATTCAATTAATTCAATTAACAGCATTATAAAAGCATCTTAAAGATATCTTTTGAATTTTAAAAATTGAATTTCAAATGCAAATTTAACGCTTTTAGCCTGTAATATGCATTTCAAATGCAAATGCATTAATGAAGCATTATCATAGCATTGCAGTAAAGCAGCCGTATATTTGGCGGTATTTATGTTGCATATGAAGTGACTTAATTGCTTGATAGGCTGCCGTTAATACGCTTTGGAACTCCATTTTAGTTACCTGGGTAGCGTTGATAGCGTAGCCCTGAACAGGGATGCCACATGCACAGATATATCGAGATTGACTCAGATTTTTTTCTCATTTTTTCCATGCAGATATCTGTATGTAGAGATTACTGATTTTTAAGCAAAACCCAGATTTTTAAGACTTATGGCAATTGATTTTCTTCTCAAAATCTTCAAAATTAAAATATGAGTACAGTTAAGGATCCAACTTTTTATCAATTCTATTTTTAATGTGCTTCTGTATGTGATAAATAATTGACACTGACACTACAGTGACAGATGACAGTCTAAAAGTCAGTTCGTGTGTTTACCCCAAATGGTTTCTCCATAAATTTTTTGAGACAATTTTTGATAAAAATTTTATGGAATTTCTCAAAGATTCTCCAAAATTCCCTAAGATATAACTTCTGGCAGTTCTATAGGCATTCTTCAGAAGTTTGTATGCATTCTTCCAGGGATTTTTTCAGAAGTTCTTATGACATTGCATCGGCAGTTTTTCAAAACATTCTTGTGGTGAACTTTTTGGAAAATTTCCTGATCTTGTGAAGTTTTGTTATTTTGAAGAATCCTGGAGGACACCAGAAATAACTACACAAGAACTATAGGGTTATTCCTGAAGAAATTCTTGGAGAAAATCCTGATTTGTTGGAGAAATCAAAGAAGATTTTTTTGCATGAATACCATTATCTCATATAATTAATTCTCAATTTTAAAAATTCTGCAATAAATTTTTGTAGAAATTTTGTCTCGGATGACTAGAAGGATTCTTACATATAGTTCTCCATAAATTATTTTAATAATTTGGTTGTTGCAAAGTTCCGCTCGAGAAATGTTTATTTGAAAGTTCCACTGAACGAATTTCGGTAGAATTACCTTCAAGGATTTCTCACAACAAAATGGGATTACAGCAAAACAAATCAACCATATTAATTCAATTCGAATATCTCGCCGTTTTCTTTGATAACATTGCGCAAACACTTTGTAAGCCCATCGCAGATGGCACGCACAATTTCCTGAGGTAATTGGTCCCAAATATCAACAAAAATTTTCTTGAATCGATCTTAAGTAAGCCCTTTCGTAGGGCCTATATATTGATGCCTATAATCCCAAACAAAGTAGTCAAGTGGGTTGAGATCTGGTGAGGATGCAAATTTTCCGTGCACCGATTTCATGTATCTTCTTTGCTTTGTGAGCTGGAGTTGAGTCCTGTTGGAAACAATATGGTGTATTCCCATACAGCGTTGAAGCATGAGGGAGCAGATGGTTCTTCAAAACTTGCTAGATGTAAGTTTCAATGTTGATTTTTACGTTATGTTCTATGAAAAGAACAGGAAGTTTTCCTTTTCGTGAATTGGCGCGCCAGACCATGATTTTCGATACATTCTGATAGCGTTCTACAGCTAGTTTAGAAACGCGGTTACTGGCGACAATTCGTCAACGGGCTAGCGCGTGAAATTGTTCAATTCTAGGCAATGAGAAAGCGGACTCGCTTGCAAAGGAAGGCGATATTTATGATCGACAAATCGCTCTCAATGATTTAGGGTATGTGTCCCTTAACTCAGCCTATTATGCAGTGATCGATTACATTTTTTATTGTAACTCATAAAGTTTTTAAGCTGTAAGCGAGACTCAATTAATTATACACTTGCTAAGATAAGTTTGATAAGATATTTGGAAGTATGTATCACGAAAAGTCAAACAACTCTTTTTATAAAGTCACAAATATTCGAGCGATGTGGATGTTATGTCGGTCTATATGCACCAAATTGGGTCTATTCATGGATGCAACTTCGTCCCATTCGATGGATTCATTACAAAATTCAGTCTTTGTTCGATTTTTTCTCTCTAATTTTATGAATTAAGGGATTGCTAGCTGTATTCGCTTTACTAAACACAAAATTTTCAGCACAAACTAAAGTAAAACAGCTTCGCAACACTTAAGTGACGTACATATATGATTTATCAGCTATTTAGATGAGCCACTTGAACATAAACAACCGCAAAATCATGTACTTTCATTTTAAATTTTACCAATAACAACCTTTTTACTACGTTATTGATACAAACGGCCATGGTTGGGACCATTCAAAAAAAATTGGGTCTACGATTTTCTTGTCAGATCATTGTTACTAGCTTTATCGATTCGGTTAAGCCTAATTTAGATTACTTGAAGATCGTGTAGGTCATCTGTTCAGCTTAACCAATGAAATCATGATGCCCCAAAAGTTCAAGAAATCGAAAATTACGTGGAAGTGAACAACTATAAGTTGAATAATATTGTCTCAATTGCTTCGGATTACATCGGTCATCCGAATAGCAACATGATATTTTGATTATCGCTGGATTTAAGACACATTTCATACATAGGCCGAATGAAGGAGCTAGGCTAACATTGCATCATAGACTAACTCTAAGACCAGTAGGTCCCATACAAAAACGATTTTTTCTTGGCTCAGTCAGTACTAGCACATCGGTCCCAAGCTCGGTCCCAAGCTTAATAATGCGCCCCTGATAATGAACTCACATGAACACACTCAAATATTCTGTCAAAATCACACAGCAAATCAAAACAAAGGTGCAAATATGTACAGCAAGGTGCTGACTTCAAGTTGTACTTCGGACCAAGGGGTTCTACAACAGTGATCCAATTTCAAATCGCTTGTTGCATATTGATTGTTGATTACATCCTGCTACTCTACACTCTGCTTCACTTTACCAATTTTTGAGTACACCATGTTATCTTTTTCTCTCACGGAAATATTACTCAATTCTCGTAAAAGTGGATCTACTCAAAAATTGAGTTGATCCACTTTTTAACGAAAATTGAGTAACATATTCCATGAGAGAAAAAGAGATAGCATACAATTGTACTCAAAAATTTAGTAAAATGAAGCGGGAGTGTAAACACAAAAAAAAATTGGTTGCCCTGGCGAACGTTGTCCCACCTCTACCTTAATTGAACTTGTCAAATGCAGAGCGTTGGTCTATCACAGCACTCTAGATTTGCTTGAATGCAACGCACGTGGTTCTATTTTTACATCATCTATCATTATTTTTACAATTTTGCAGCTATTTCATAATAATTTTTCAATTTTTTATACATGCGCACCCAGTGAACCCCATGACAAATCGAACGGGAAAAGAGTAAAAAACTTTAAAACGTTTATCCAATACGTAAATAAAATGTCCAATGAAGAAACTACACTATAGAATCAAATCATTTTTGATTTACACTCACTTTTTAAAAAAATATTTTGTTAGATTCACTTTTGGTACCCACATAGTCGAAAAAAGTGGGAACGAATTGTAAATCAGATAAAGGACTTATTTTCGGTTACTAACTTTGTAACTCTGAATCTCGATTTGATTGTTCGAATTGAGATCGATAAACTGCACTTTTTCAACAATGTAAATAGGCATTACGTTGCTGCTGGTAAGCACGTAATAAAAACTACAAGGTGTTCAGCCCCATTGGGTTGTTCGAAATAATGACGTAGGACTACGATACCAAATGTATACGATTTGAAATGGTACAATGCAACCCTCATACATTTCTGCATGGTTATTTTTCTTAGCGACCGATTTGGGGTATCATCCAAACCATTAAAGAAATAATTGGAGGATTTGTGATATCGTTTAAGGTAATTTTGTATCAGGTTCTTTGAATTAACCTTGTCAGGCTTAATCAATAGAAGCAATTTTACGAATTCTGTTTATTTGCTGCTCAATAACATAGAAATGATTGAAAAAAGTAGGAAGATTAAACTAGCAGTTTGAAATTGGTTCACTGTTGTAGAACCCTCAGGTCCGAAGTACACCTTGCAATAATTTTGCGCTTTTCTGTACTTTTCTGTACACTCAAAAATCGTCACGTTGTTTCCACGCGAAACGCACGTAATTTTCGTCCACTGCCAAAACCAGTAATAAACACGTGGAATTCACGTAAGTCATACGTGATTTCCACGTAAACCTACATTCTACGTGAAAATCATAATTGTTACGTGGCATGTAATTTTTACCTGACTTTACTGAAGAAGATTTGATTACGTGTTCATGTGAAAGTTACGTGAAATTTCACGTGGAAATAACGTGACGATTTTTTTGAGTGTAGTATCTATGACTTTGTTTTGATTCTCTTTGTTATTTTGACAGAAAATTTGAGGGTATGTTGGTGAGGGTTACGTTATTAGGGGCGCATTATTGAGCTTGGGACCGAGCTTGGGACCGATGTTTAGTACTGACTGAGCCAAGAAAAAAATCGTATTTTTATGGGACCTACTGGTCTAAGAGTTAGTCTATGGTGATATGGTGGTTGCTTGGTGATGTGATTATTGTTTGGTAGTTCTGCAGCACGCTGACTGTGGTGATTTTCTAGCTTACTAGCGGCACAGAGAACAGACGTCCAGGCTCAAACGATCGCTTGTGATCATAAACGGAACTGTCGATTCAAATTAGTATGGAATGTCTAATGGGGTGGCGCTAGTGTTTCAATTTTGACAAAGGGACATTGAAAACACGCTCATCCGGATTTACCCAAAATTGAGTAAAGGTAATCCAAAATCATATTAATTGGAACTACTCACAACTACAACTACTAGTTCTACTCATTATTATAGACTGTAGTTTTTATGGTTCCGGTGAGGATTCCGATAAGCTATCAAAAGTTGGTGATTTGATTGGGAAAGAATTTACCATAGAAAGAATTTGCCAACAGAAAACGCAATGGAATGTGAATATCTTGATGATGATGTTGATTTCCAAAAGCGGATGGAAACAAATTCACATGGAGAGACATCAAACTTGGTTGATGTTTAAACTGATAAAAAAGATCTGTTTTATACATGGGTGCCGGATGACAGATCAAAAATTGATCTACACGGTTTCTTATCCAAGGGAAGAGTAATATATTTTTACCACTTTTTCACAGGCCGTTGTTTATGCGTGGAAACCAAGAGCAAAAGAACTTAAATTTGGAGAAACAGAAACGACTTCCATGAAACAGAAACGACTTGGAAAAAAATCTAGGGGTGTGGCAATCATCCATTCATAGTGGATACGTTAGATTTGTCCATGATTCTTTAATTTTTTCACAATAACTCTCATTAATCTAAATATGGTAAAATAATGTCTGCTACTTTCGATTATTCTCGATATTATCCGATTCGATCGGATTTCACCCGATAAGATCGTTAGAGTCACGATTTTGATCAATTTTACTTGATCGTGTATGTTCATTATGGCAGCTACGAAAACAAACAGATTTGTTGCTTGGTTCTACCAACACTTATATGGCTCGTTTTAAACAAATTCTATCATGATTTAAACTGAATTGCTGTTTGAAACAAACAAACGAAAACTGTTGAAACAACTAACATTTCCTTTTAAAATCACCTAAATTTTTCCTGTATTTTGAAGAATATTCTCGTTGCAGTTCAAAACTGGAAAAAATCACTCGTGCAAATCAATTTAACTACTTTTCCGCATCTAGTGGAGCTGTGGAGAAAATCAGATGCGCTGTACAGCGCACTAGATGCGCCACAATGCAAAAATTGGGAAATAGAGTAAAATCGTTTGGCGCTAGTGGGGTTTTCCGGTTTACAGTCTACAGCTGCGAGTTAAAAAATATAACAAACATTACTCAGGCCAGGCGCCCTCTGATGTGGCGGAGGTGTGGCATCTGCTAGCATGTCAAAATACCTTGTCGAGGTTCGTATCACGCAACAAGACTTTGATTCGATAATTTGGCCTGGTACACGCAGAAAAAGATTGTACATTCGACAAATATTGGGTCAAATTTTACAAAAATGTTTGTCATCTGAGGACTAACAAAATGTTTTGTTGAATTCTACCCAAAATGTTTGTTGATTCTACAATTATGATAGTTACAGATACATCTCAACATGTTTGTCCTTTCAACAATAGTTTTGGTTGGATCAAAAATTGTATTTGTCGACTCAACCATCTGTTTTGTTGAAATGGTAATGCCATGTTAGTTGTTTCAATAAACATGTTGTTAATCTGATAAAAATTTTCAGCTTGGATATTCGGATATTCTTTATATTAAATTGATAAAACGAATGCTTTTTTGCATACATATCAGGGTTTAGTCATTAATTACCATTCACGTTTAAATTAAAATATCTTTTGTACAATTTGGTGGATATGGCATGGGTATAAGCTCCTCTATTTCCTTACGTTCGATTATACGAAGCGTCGGTAACGTGTATTTATTTTCTGAAAACAAACAGGACTTAAAACATATTACCGTTTTCATGATTATGTCAATAATACTTACTGATGAATGTTCCTGTGACCTCTTAGGAGACTTCAAATTGTTTGAGTTGGTTAGCCAAATCGAGTTCTTCAGGATCCAGCTGCTGGAATTCCTTTTCAAAAACTTCCTCGAACCTCGATCTCGTATCGCCTAGCTCTGACTCAGCCATTTTGTACGTTTGAAATAACACTCATGTACACTGTGTTTTTTCATATACACTTGAAAAACATGTACAATATCAACAAAAAAGTTGGTTCGATCGAATAACATCATGGAAGATTCAACAAAAAATGATTGTTGATTTGACAAAATATAATTACTAGTTCAACAAACCACATTTGTTGAAGTTAACTAACAATTTTGTGAATTCAACTAAGCAAATTTGTTGTGCGTGTATGTGATACCACACCACATCGTTGCGCTTTTCGCTCTTTATTTCTGATTGGCCAAGCTGACAGCCAATGTTGCCAATGGACACTCTAAACAAAATATACTCAAATAAGTTTAACTCACAATAATCGATGAAAATTTGCAAAAATATACTATACTATATCGAAATATCGGATGAAATCGTGAAAAATCGTCGATAATATTTCATAGCGATGACTCAAAACTGGTCGATTGGAAAGAGATGCGAGATCGCTTATTACGATTTCGTTCGATGATATCCGATAATTAGGTTGAATCGGATTCTTTTAGAGTTTTTTTAATTTCATCCGGTTTGAACAAGACATTTTGATTAAACATCATTTCTTTTAAATCTGAGATAATCCGGAAGAGTCGCGCCCCTAGAGAAAAATTACTCTTTCCGTGGGTGGATTGCTTTCACCGTGATGTCAGTCATTAATATGGAATGTCGCCGCACTACGGCGCCACAATATTAGCATACACATGTTTTTTTGTTATATTCGTATGAGCCAATTCATCTGTTCTCTGTGCTAGCGGCGTGGGTTTACATGCGTTATCCAGTAACGCTTTCGACGTGAGACGGAACAAATAGAAACAGATAGAAACGAAGTTGTGTTCGCGCTTCTTCTGTTCGTGCCTGTTCAATGCAGTTTCGAATCACAGCTCGGCCGTGTGGTTAGCGGCGTCAGTTGCTCAGGCGTAATATGGGAACCACGGAATGCAGTCTCAAACTCCACTTGAAACAGATTAATTTTATTGTAAATAAAAAATGCCCATTTGGTTTACTGTGTGTTATGTGCGGCATTTGACAAAATAAAAAGTCAAGATAAAAATAAATTAAATATTAGAGCCATCGATACATAGTAGTACCTCTGTAGTATTATTATGAAGTACTTTTCCTGTATCATGAATTTTGAATTTAAAATCATGAATTTTGAGCCATCGACCGGTAAAAAATTGAGTTCCAAAATTGTCCTCTTTGGTACCTGTTCGGTTCCAGGTATCCGGATGTGACCAAATGTCCTGATTGATCTATGGAACGATGTTTTCGGATATCAGTATTCAAAACCATACATTTTGAACCGTCAAACAGTACAACCACAGAGAACAGACATTGATGTCCATATACCTTTTCTTGAAAAACGTGTGTAAAAGTATAGGGGTGCAGCCGGTATAAAAAGCAAGTGCAGAGAAAAACAATCAAAACTTTTCAGGTTATGTGCTAGGATTTTTATTGATAAACATTGTTATGACAGTTATCGCACAACTGCAACGCCGCCTACCAGGAGCATAACGACATACATTTAAAATGTCGGTTTAAAGTTTTACACAAGTAGAAGGCCGAAGATGAACGTCTGTTCTCTGTGGTACAACTACTTGAGGTTTCAAAATTGTCCTTTTTGGACCCTACCGGATTCGGTTCCAGAGTATCCGGATGTGGTTAAATTCACTGGTAGGTCAATGGCACGATGTTTTCAATTCGAAGCAAAAATTTACCAATTTAAGTGCCAATTTTAATAATAAAAATTATTGATTTCTTTTCAGTGTATGGAAGCCATCCCTTCCAGATAAAGGCTGGTTTACAGTTCGGAAAAAGCGTCACGTGATTTGGGCACCTGTGTGTTTTAAATGGAGCCCGGGATTTGAAATCCCGTGGCGGGAATTAAGTCTACACAAAAATTACAGTTTTCCTGAAGTGTAAACCCATTCGTGGGATTTACTCCGGGAAATAAAATTCATCTCTACACACTTCTTCTTTGGCGGGAACAAATCATTCCGATTTGTTTCCGGGCGGATTTTGAGAGTTTGAACTGGAACAGGGGAAATATGTTAAAATGTCAGAAAAAGAGCCGAGTTCGGAAAGATTTTTTTTTTCGATTTTGATTTGCTCGAAGACTTTGATAGGTTTGTCAGTTAGGGTAAAATTGATGAACAGCTAACCCAGGATGAAATATTGGACGAAGAAAATATAGAGTTCGTTAAAAAAAACGCGTAGCAAAAACGACCAAACGGAACAAGTAGATTGACATTAAAGTTGCTCTTTGCCATGAAGTTTTAAAACATCCTTGCTTGTTATTTGGTACAACAAAACAGTTAAGATGCTATTTGCTAACAAATAAGTTGTACTATTATGTCGTCCCTGAATAAATCCATCAATGTCCAGGAGTGCCGGAAGTACTGGGATGCTTTGAGGGAATTGATAACATCGTTAAAATAAACTTATATAAAATAATTCGTAAATTTCTATCATTTATTTTGATTCAGCAAAAAAACTAAAAGATTTGTGAGAAATCCGGAGCGGCCTTCAAAATTGTTCAGTTTTCAATGCTTCCTGCAGGGAAAAACTTACACGAACGTAAACAATAAGCAAAATCTGAGACGCAAACTTTGCTTGTCACTTAGTGTGGAGAAATGTGGAGAAACGTCATCTGGAAAATTTCCCGTGCCAAATCCCGAGCGAAATCCCGTGTTCAAATCCCGGGATGCTTTTCCCGAACTGTAAACCAGCCTTAAGGGAGAGGTCTCAAACAACCATAAAAAAAACTTTATCTTCATAAACCCCCACATAGCAAATTTGGTTCCATGTGCTTGTTTAGTTCTCGACTTATGCAATTTTTTTTTGTAACTTTATTAGAGTGGCTTTCAGCCTCCTGGGCTGGTTCGCCACTTAAAGAAAATTTTTATTAATATGAGAACCCCCCTTTGAAACGGGGGAGTAGTAGACCCTTACATTCACATTTTCATACCCGTAGGGATAATTCTCATGTTTGGTTTAAATTTGTGTTTCATGTGCATGACAGCCCCCCCCCCCCCCTGTTTCCAAAGAGGGGAGCGATTTTAAACCACCGTAGAAACAATCTACGGTCTCGAACCAACATAAAAACATTTTTTGCTTTCAAAAATTCGCCCATTCCAAATTTGGTTTCATTTGCTTGATCAGTTCTCGAGTTATGCAGTAATTTGTTTTCCGTTAGCATGGGAGCCCTCCTTTCTAGAAGGGGAGAGTTTCACTGCGGAACGCCAATCAGACGCAGGCTCCCTGTGCTCGCGAAAAAGTCCGTACTATGCGGGTGAAATCGCACTCGAAAGCGCCTGAAAAGTGTTCTCAAGGCTAGCAGAATTCGCGTACGTTGTGGAAGTGATATTTTTCGTCGCTAAAAAGTTTGGAAAAGTGGTGAAAAAATAGTTTTTTGCTTGGCTCTCAGCCTCCATTGGCAGTGAAAAAAAGTTTTCTTGCTGATTTTTTTTTCGCTCAACCTCTTCCTCTCGGGCTGAGGTGATAGCGCTCTCTCTACGTCTGTCGGTTTCGTTTGCACTTTTTGGGAGAAGCGCAGTGGTGCTGGTGTGAGTTTGGTGGATTGGAGTTTTGTTTTTATTCGCCCACCCAGGACAATGAGGTCTATACAGGTGGTGAAGAGCAGGGTGTTTGTCGGTATTAGTAACGAAAAATGTGTAAACAATCCATGATTTCGGGTAGTGACGTAGAACTCCAAAAACAAGCGAATGATAACAGAGCAAGTTAAGTTTTTTTCCGCATCCTTTTAGTGCAAAAAAAGGCATTTTTCAGCCGAAACCTTTTAAAAACTATAACCAATTACCGAACATTCCATCTTGTGATTTGCTGCTCTTGTAAATTTTTGTTTTTGGAGATCTACGGCACGCATGTTTACAAAAAAAAAAAACAGGCTGTGCATCATCTCACGGACACAATGACAGTATTTTGCATTACACTAATACAATTTCACCACTTCTTTTCCACCTGTATAGATCTCATTGGGCGTCGCGCGTCGCGTTGTCGCGTTGTTCTGCGTCGCGCATTACTAGTGTGCGTGTGCAATTGGTTCCGGTGAGCTGAAAATAGAAGTGTATTGCGTGTCGCGGGATCACGCCGTGCTCGCGATTCATTTAAAAAAATGGCATACAATCAATTGCGCTGTTGTGTGTTGGTGATTATTCTTCAAGCGAGCTCAGGTCCAAAGTGTCGTCGTTCGCGGGTATTGTGGGGGAAGATATGCCAGTATCTAGAACTAGATTTTAGAGGAAAATACCACAACCGTGCCAAAGTGAATTATGATGCGGAGTGTAGGATTAGTTTGTAAATTAATCAGTGCAAGAAGAGTGTATTAGACACACATATCATGTTACTACCGGAAGGTTTCCGACACGTCGGCGTCGGACGGGGAGATGTGGACGAGTGCCGACGGTAGCAGCTGCGGTCCAGCAGGACTTGGCCATATAGGATATCGAGGAGAGCTGGTTTGCAAAGCAAAAAATAATTTATTTCTACCATATTTTGAAGACAATATCTAATATCCTGTTTTATTTTATTTTGTCTATTTTGTTTTGTTTTGTTTTTCGTTACGCTTGTCTCTTTTCAGTAACATTGGAGCGGTCCATTGCTTTTGTCGAAAAGTGCTACATATTTTCAGCGTATCGTTAACCAAAACGAACCCAGCTGCTAACCTTTCCCCAGCTATCCAACATCCCAGTGATTTCTCGTGGAAGTGCAGAGGATTTCTCGGCTTCCTTCAAAGCGAACATCATGTCAACACGTTCCTTCCCATTTCCTACTTGACCAGCATTCGGGCACGGCTGGCGCCGGTATTGCTTTATAATGGGTCACCAGTTTTTACACATTGAAGATGCATGTTAGTCCCAAACATCATCTGTTGGTTCTTTGTGCAAATACAGCTGATCTGGCAATAACGGAATTGCATCCGTGGGCGGTCAATCATGCTCATGCTCATGCTCATGGAGGCCTTCCTTTCTAGAGGTGGGAAGGGTTTTGAACGATCATAAGATTCTTTCTCAGACTTAAAAACCTCTGCATACAAATTTGCATAGGAGTAGGGATAGCTCACATGTTTGGTTGAAATTTGTGTTTCATTTGTTTTGGACCCTCCGCCCCCCACCCCCCCTTCCAGAAAGAGGACCTCTCAACCTACCATAAAACATTTCTTGCTTTCAAAAACTCGCCTATACCAAATTTGGTTCCATTTGCTTGATTAGTTCTCAAGTTATGCAGAAATTTGTTTTTCATTAGAATGGGAGCCCCCCTTTTTAGAGGCGAGAGGGGTACCTAACTGTCACCGATTTCACGCCGATTGGTTCAGTACTCTTCGAGTCTATCAGGTTCAGATAGACAGAAATTCATGTTAATATATATGTATACTGCCGTTCTACGCATAACTGTCCCATGTTGCAAAAGTTGTAGTTGAGAAAAAAGCGTTTTATGTTCTACATCGCTATTGTGTAGTGCTGGTAATATTCATGGCAAAACCCACAAATTTATGATTGGCATTTGAAGATGTCGCTGAGTTTCGATGGAATCTGTGGTATTACAAACAATAAGATTATTTTTGTATGTAAAATACGAGGTAAAATATTCAGTGGGACTGACATGCGTAGAATCTTGCCTTGCAGCAGAAAATTCTAGGCATATCAGTCGCACTGCATGATGTATTGATTGATCGTTGGCGATACAATTTACGTTTTCAAATAGACATACCATGTGCATTATTGTTTATGCTCCTATCATGATTCTGATTATTTTTTAACACCATATAGAAATACAGTTCTATCAAATGCAAATGGTCGCTTATATAGACAATTTAATGTCAATGTTTTCATGTCAAAGTCATTGTTTATATTTGCATTAGTGTGCCTGTATTAGTAGAGTGACGACACTGTCAAAATTGGAACCGAAATTTTCTGTCAGTGTCATTCCAATCGAGCAGGCGACCTGTCAAACGCGTGTGAAGAAAATAATTAGTGTGCCTGTATTAGTATTCAGTATTAATATTCAGTGTTGTCAACTCAAAGTATCAGGGATGCCAAATTTGTTCTTTTCACAGGGATGACATGGCGTCACTCTACTAATACAGGCACACTAATTTGCATATAAGCCCCTTATCAATGCTGAGTATCGAGTTGTTCCTACAAAGAATGTTGTAAACTTAAATCAATTTTTTTCCTAAGATCTCTTTAGAAAAGTCGTAGTGGGACTTTTATGCCTAGAATTTCAACATGGGACAATCTAACTTGATGTTTTTTTTTGATAAAAACTCAGAACAAAGTATGTATTTTTTTGTTTGTAACTTAATATCTCACCTAACTCGAGGTTGGTAGATATCACCCTTATAGGGCCAAGAACTCCCGGCAAAAGACACAGAAACCGGAGACTCCTCGAGCTGTGTCTCAGAGTCGGCCTGCTTCTGGGTAATCGGAGGGGCTACGCGAACAACGGTGCACAAATATTGAGAAAACTATGGAGTTTCTAACTTATTGAACTGAAGTAAATATGTTTAAATAATATGGTGGATTAATGGGAAAATTTATTAATTGAAAAAAAAGGAAATTTACTGCTGGGTGGTTTTATTGAATCTGGGCTATTGTAGTGGGTGGTGATGAATGTCGTTGGGTACGTACCGTTGCTACCGTTGGACGAGCGCTCGCCGATGATCTCGTAGAACACGTAGATTTAGCGATGGCGTCTTCTTACTAACACGGACAATATGCTTTGTGCGGCTTCAACCAGCAATGGCGAACACTGGCGGATAGGGGATTCTTTGACTCAATCGATAGACCACGGCAAAACCGTCTTGGTCACACCGAGAAGGGAATAAGTTCCTTTGTAATTATGGTCCTTGAACCAGAGATCTGGGCTATTCCTTTGCGATTAAGCGTAGACGTCCTGCAGGGCAGTCCGCCTAGGCCGATTCGTATCTGGTGTGGGTTGCCGCTATGTCAGTCAAATCTGACCGGTGGTATTTCAAATGAAATGTACAATAGTACAAAACAAAAGGTCCTGCGAGAGGACAGCAGTAAGTATGTTTCCTTAAAGACCACTTAAGAGCCTA